>JAJIBD010022485.1:0-59895 GCA_021461705.1 Cryptotis parvus
GAATTAGAATCAGCCTTAAGGGCAACTGAAGTTTTCAGTTAGGAAATATGACAGATGCCCAGGAGTAACTAATTCAGACTTAATTAACTCCATAAATGTGCTGCCCTAACTGACTTCCAGTGTCTATGCAAAAATCCTTTGTAGTAGCATAAACTTATATAAAGGGTGTACTGGAAAGAGAGAAGCAACCCCTCCTTTTACCTAACAAAACCCAGGGCTACCAAGTAGGGCTGAGAATTAATGAGTATTGTAGCAAATTAAGTTAATTAAAATTTGATGCCATAGATCGGATTTTTCTTATGCTTATGTTTGCCAGCAGCTCATGTATACGCATGGATTTATGTATTTTATCAAACAAAAATCTTCTGACCATTATTCATTTTAATAATATTTCTTTCTCTTTCTGGGTCTTATCACTTATCTCCCTTGAGAACTTAATGTAATTAGTAAAGCTAATTCTATTCCAATTGAAGTGCCATCTTAGTAGTTCCGGAGAAATAATAGAAATGATGAAACATCAATTTCTGATAATAATTTTAGGAAACTAATAAGTAATGTATTACTTTTATTTAAAACTGTTCTTAAAACTGATAAAGGGAATCTATTAAAATGTTCTTACACTGATAAAGGGAATCTATTAAAAAAGTTCTTAGAACTGATAAAGGGAATCTATTAAAAAAATCATCATATTGAAACATATAAGGATATCTGCTCCATAAACCCTATGGCCTATGTATCCGGTTAAAAATACAGTCAGATTGTAGATTAGGCAATTAGACATCATTGTTCATGTAGAAAATCCAGTGTAATCTGAAAATAAGCTACAGAATTAGGAGCAAAATTCTGATGTTGTGGAATAGAATTAATATACAAAATCTATTATATTTCTTATAATGGAAACAATAAGAAATTAAAAGTATTCAAAATCTTCATTTATTAAGGGAATAAATCTCACAAAAGTTGTGGAATATCTATACACACAATATTGAAACATTGCTAAGAAAAAAATTAGGAATATTTATATAAGTGGAGCAATAAAACCGATAGGTCAGAAGGCCCGATATGAAGATGCCAATTGTTGCAAAATTACCTATATATGAAATGTAATTCTCACTAATATTTCAGCATCATTTTTTGGTTAAAAATGTCATAAAAATATTATAATGAGGTGCGACTGGACTGGAAGGTTAGTACAGTAAGTAGGTGGTTTGCGTTGCATGCAGCTGACCTGGGTTCAGTTCTCTGCATATCATACAGTCAGTCCCCTGGCTCAGCCAGAAGTGATCCCAGAGCACAGAATCAGGGAGGAAGTTTTAAGCACCTCTGGATGTGACTGTTCCATCAAAAAAGGTTTTAAGAAATCCCAAATTCAAAGGATATTGGACAGGCGAAATTTTCATACAAGCTTTATATAAATATCAATTAAAAATGAATGTACAGTTCAATATAGATTCTAAAACTATAATATAACAATTGATAAATAGGAGAAGATATTTGTGACTTTGGGTTAGAAAAGAATTCCTAGTTACAACATTTAAAAGCACAACCGATGATACATTTCTGTCAGATATATCAAAATTAAGTCTTAACTGATAAATCATATATTTCAAAATTTAAAGTTTAAGAGGTGATGAATCAGGCATTTCCAAATAAAGAGCTTAATTCTTCAAGTAATATCAATAAGAAGAAAGCTTCCCATATTAGCAGAAAATATTTAAAATTTACACATTCCTATAAAGTATTTGGTAAAATAATAAGACAAAATCTCACTAACATAATAAAAATTAGAAAAAATGTTTGAGCAGAGATTTTATTAAAGAGGATATATAATATTAATATGCCAAAGTGGATGCACATTGCCTGTTTGTAGGGAAATTTAAATAAAATTATAGTAAGGTTTCATTATGCAACTTCTAGAATGATTAAAATAAAAGCAGTGTAAGTGGTCATAGAGAATTTATGGAGATTAAGACCTAGTTTGATGCTCTGTGCCACGCCAGGAATGACTGGGCATAGAATAAAAAGAATAATTAAACTCAGCACCATTGGGTGTCCCCAGCACCCATCACATCCCCACTGGCACCCCAAGCACCAAGTGTCAAAAGCATTGTCAAGGACAGCCAAGGAGTTGGCAGTTTCCTTCTGCGATGAGTTAAATGTTGATTGATTGATTGATTGATTGATTTGTTTATTTATTTTATTGGACTTTATTCCCTAAATAAAGCTCTCCAAAAATTAGTATGCAATGGCCTTCTGGATAATTTTTTATAACCTCTGGTAAAGTAGAAGTTATGAAAGGAATGTAATTCTTATTGATGATTTAAATTTAAAAAGTGGTACAATCACTTTAGAAATAGTTTGAAATACTCCTAAAAATATTAAGCACATGTCTATTATATGGTCCTGTCATTTGATTCCTACATACTCGGAAAGAGAAAGCAAACGTCCTGAGACAGACAGCAGCATGAGTTTTTCCAAGCAACTACATATGTAGCCCCCAAACTGGAAACAGCTCTGATTTCTGTCAAGAGGAGAATGGGTGAACATCGTGGTTTATCTCTACACTTGAATGCTACTTAGCAATAAAAAAGAAAGTGAACCTTGTATGCATACAACATGCACGACATCAATTAGTATGCTACATTAAATTCAGACAGAAATGGACATGCTCTATGATCTCATTTCAAACTTCCAACAAATCTATCAACCATTTTTTTTCTATCGTTTCCAATGGAGACGTGCCTATTAAGTCCCCAAAGAGAAAGAAAGGAGAAACACAGAGCTTTGGAGGAAAGGGGTGGTGGGGAAAAATGTAGGAAGAGATGTCTAAGACTAGTGAGAAAATTTGAGGGTGCAAGGGCTTTTACTGAGTACAGATGATTTCGAAGATGTAGTCATGTTCCAAAATGCATTGAATGACAAATTTTAGCTTACCCAGTATGGCTCAATAAAGGAAAAGCTAATTGCACAGACTGTTGTGAGCTATTTGCAAAGTGAAAATAGAAATATTGAAGTTTTTATAGAGCATTTTCAAATTTGTATATAATGGGTTCCTGAAAAGAGCTAAAATCTCTATTTTGCTCCAGTATTTTTAAGTATTGAGATTGTGACTGCCTACTTCAGGAAGCAATTGAGTGTCGTGATGATTCTCACTGCCTTGACAAATGGCTTTACCTTGTGGTCTGAGGCCAGAATATATTGACTTGTTGCTTTTCCCATCATCACATTTTCACTTCAGGTACCTGGAGAAATAACCCCCAACTTTCCTCTTTCTAATGCTCTAACATTATGCTTTTTCCTCTAGGCAAGTTTCCATGCTGTAACTATTCTTTATACCTATTCTGAATTTATACCTAGTTTGTTCACTTAAGGCAATTGAAACATGAAACATGAGTCATATCCACTGCAGTTTCTTTATCATTTGTGCTTAAAACACAGCAAATATTGTAAAAAATTTTGCTTATAGACTTATTAAATTTACATACACACTCTATTTGTATTCCACATTTTATTAAGCAGAGTAAATAATAGTAGTCCTTCAATGTGTAGTAACAGTTTTGAGAATAGTTTCTGAAAATCAAATTATCTATTATTCAATGTAAAAAAAAAATGAGCTAAACAAATGCCCTACACTTCAGGAATGATTTATTTGATGTCCATGATAGCTCCAACCTAAAAGTTTGTAATGTGGAATTTTTTAATTATAGTATTGTTTTTCTCTGGATGCATAGGTAGGGTTTTGTTGTTGCTGTCTCTTTGGAGCCACATGCAGTGGTGCTCAGGACTTACGCCTGGCTCTGCACTCAGGGATCACTCCTGGTGGGACTCCAGGGACAATATTTTGTGCTGGGGAATGAAGCCAGGGTGAGTGCGTGCAAGGCAAGTGAGATGCTTTTCTCCTGAAGCACAAGTTACAGCCCCTGACTGCTGCATCTTATTGAACAGCTCTTAATCCATCATGCACTTCTCACAGATACACTAGAAATTGTTTTCTGTCAGGTACAAATATATATATATTTTACAATTAATGGTATTTTTGGCTCTGGCTAACCAAAAATAACTGAATTAATTTCCAAGAGCTAGATCTTTTGTTTGCTATGTTTTACAAATAGCATGCCACTGACAACATTAAAAAATTAACCAGAACATTGTTATTAGAACATTTCCACGCATCTATTTGGATAGGTGACATTAGAAACATTAACTTGAAATTCACTGCATATGTCCAAACAATCTTTCTGGACAAAATGCCTGTGTCTGTCAAAGTCACATCCTTGGAGAGTCATATTTCATTCTAGCACAAGCTCTAATTATAGCAAAACTGAGGGCAAAGATGGTTTGGGATCAACAGTGCAGAATTGTTTGGAAACGTTTGCTTACCTGGGAGGCACCCAGGGTTTGCTTAGCAACAGGAGATATTTGACAGTTTCACAGTTGCCTGAAGCACTGACTCTTACAAACCTTCAAGATTCTATAGTAAAATAGTGGGACCAGTCGCAGGTTCCTGCTAATGGATATCATTTAACAGGTGTGTGATTGGCCTCAGAATTAAACTCATTGAAAGTTTTGTAAAGATTTGAGCTGTGGGAAGGACAGTGGTATAAATGACAGCCTGGATCAGCTGGGATGTGTGGAACTGTCACCCCCCAGGGCCACTGACCACTGAGCAACACCCAGTGATGCTTGGGTCCAGGAACTCCAGTACCCCAAGGCCTTCCAAGACCCCACCTTTCTTCTTTGGTTGGTTCTTTTACTGCACAACCAAAATGTTTAAGATGCACTTTTGATAATAAATGCCACAAGTACATTTTGTCAGAAATGAAATAAATGGATGTTATTTTGTTGTTAGAATCATAAGGGGTTTCATTTCTGTTTTGTTTTAAGTTAGTGATAGGGGTCAAACTCCAGGCCTTGGATACATGTTCTACCACAGAACTACCCTGTGGAGTGCATGCAGTCCAGAAGGGGTCAACAGGAAATAAGTGAATCTCTTCCACCTCTTTAATGGTCGCCTAAATCACGGTATTGGACTATCCTTTAAAATAAATATATCATTTTGGTACTTCAAAGAAAAACACATAATAACATACAACGTATAATTTATGGGTTGTAATATTATTCAAATATTCCTCCTCTGATTATATATGTCAACCTACTGACATAGTAAATGATAGTAATAACAACAGTAATAAAAATAATTTGGCACTACAAAACTCAATAGTATTTTTGTGCCTGTCTGACTGTCAATTGACAAAAACCACCTGACTTACAAAATTGGTTGCTTTCTGGAAAGAAGCATTTTGCTGAGGAATGTTAAAGACCTGTAACTTTCACTCTTAAAATCTTTCCCTGGTTTATTTAAGTTTAATTGACAAACGGAACCATGGAGGATTTAAGGTGTACAGGTAATGACTTGATGCACACGTTTAGTGAAATGATTCTCACAATGCATTTCTGTAAACACAAAGGTACATAAGGAATAAGCAGGAAAGCAATTCCTCGAGGCAAGAGAACTTGTCAAATGTTTCTCTCTGTCAACCTCCCAGCAGCACACAGCAGTGCTGAGTGCTCAGAGATTACACTGGGGCCACCAGTTTCCATACTCACTTTATCTGGGATGGGGAAGTTGGTATTCTTTGATCATTTTCTCCCTCTGATGTCCACAAATTTAATATATTTTCTACTATGTTTCCAAACTTTATATGGAATCCTCTTGTATAACTTTTATCTTTTGGTATGGGTTGTTTTGTAGTCTGAGCATAACATATTTTTAAGAAAAATCTATGAAGGTCATTTTGAACTCTCACACCGGCCTGTCTGCATCTCAGGTAGAGTCCCTGGGGTGTGCGGCTGGCCGGGCGGGCACCTGGGGCTGTGGTAGAGCCCCAGGTCTCAGCAGAAGGAGGAACTAAAACCCCAGATGTCCGAGCGGAACCGGAAGTAAACCGTCATTTTGAACTCTCACACCGGCCTGTCTGCATCTCAGGTAGAGTCCCTAAGGGGTGTGCGGCTGGCGGGGGCGGGCGCGCGCTTATGCGGCCGCTTATTAATACTAAAACTAGGAAATTCAACACCAAGGGAAGGTAATATCCTCAAAAAAAAGAA
This sequence comes from Cryptotis parvus, assembly GCA_021461705.1. Taxonomy (NCBI): domain Eukaryota; kingdom Metazoa; phylum Chordata; class Mammalia; order Eulipotyphla; family Soricidae; genus Cryptotis; species Cryptotis parvus. The sequence goes on from JAJIBD010022485.1 coordinate 6,106, forward strand.
ACAGTACACTAGAGGAATCTATCCCTGAACACCACAACACCATGGGAAAACAACGCAGATCCCCAGCTTGAAAAACAGATGAAGGAATCGACCGTGAAGAATCAAAAAAAGAATACAGATGTGCATGATCACTCTGACAATGAAATTAGAGAAGAAATTGGTAGGATGTTTAAGGAGCTCCACGAAAAAATTGAGCAGATGTCCAATAAAATACAGGAGAACATAAACGAAGCAGTTGAAAGGGCAGTCAATAAACTACGGGAGGAAATGAAAGCAGAAATGAGAACCATGCCAATAGAAATATTATCGCTTAAAAACTCAGTAGATGAAATGAAAAAACACAATCGGGGCTCTCAACAGTAGGATGACAGCAGCAGAAGAGAGAATCAGTGAGACTGAAGATGAGCTGCAGAAAGCACTCAGAGAACTATATAAGATGGAAAAAGATCGGAAAATGGATCAGCAACGGAACAGAGAACAATGGGATGAAGCCAGGCGGAACAACATAAGAATCATCGGGTCCCAGAGGGACAGGAAAGTAACCCCAAGGAAATTAAAACAGTTGAAAACATCCTGGCTGAAAAGTTCCCGAAGTTAAAGGATGAAGGCATCCAGATCCAAGAAGCCCTACGCATACCAGCAAGAAGAGACCCCAATAGAAAGACCCCAAGACACATCCTAGTCAAAGTAATGGATGCCATAGACAGAGACAGAATTCTTCAGGCAGCAAGATCAAAGAAGGAAATTGTATACAAAGGAGCATCCATTCGACTTTCAGCAGACTTCTCCAGAAGACACCCTCCAAGCCCGAAGGCAGTGGTGGGATATAGTAAAAAAACTTAATGAAATGAACGCCTCACCAAGAATTCTTTATCCAGCTAAACTCTCACTCAGATTTGAAGGACAGATATACAACTTCTTGGATAAACAACAGCTTAGGAACTTTGTAAAAATCAAAACCAACCTTAAAAAAGAAGGACTGAATGATCTACTATAAGACGAGACATAACCCAAAAGAACAACCAACCTATACAGAAAGATGGCACAAAAATCCCATGACAATAATCTCTCTCAATGTCAATGGTCTAAATTCACCAGTTAAGAGACACAGAGTGGCAAAATGGATCACAAAATTGAATCCGACATTCTGCTGCCTTCAAGAAACACACCTGAACAATCGGAGCAAAGACAGGCTCAAGATAAAAGGCTGGAAAACAATCCTTCACTCAAACAACCCATCCAAAAAAGGCTGGGGTAGCCATACTGGTATCTGACAACATAGACTTCAGGCTGAAGAAGGTCAGAAGGGACAGTGAAGGTCACTTCTTAATAGTCAAGGGATGCATATATTAGGAAGAAATCACGCTATTAAACATATATGCACCCAACGAGGGGCCAGCAAAATACCTAAAACAACTACTAATAGACTTCAAAGAAGACTTTGACAGCAACACAATTGTAGTTGGAGACTTCAACACTGCTCTATCACCCTGGATAGATCAACAAGATTGAAACTTACCAAGGAAATACTGGCCCTAAAGGGAAGAGATGGAAGAAAAGAGGGCTGGTAGACATATACAGGACATTTTATCCCCAAAAGCTGAATACACTTTCTTCTCCAGTGCATATGGAACATACTCCAAAATAGATCACATGCTGAGCCATAAATCATACCTCCATAAAATCAAGAAGATAGAAATTGTGCCAACTATTTTTTTCAGACCATGATGCACTGAAAATAGAAGTTAATTGTACACAAAAACAGAGACCAATACCAAGTACCTGGAAACTAAACAGCTCACTGCTGAACAACCAGCAAGTCATAAAAAGAAATCAAAGAGGAAATCCAAAGATTCCTTGAAACAAATGAGACTGAAGACACGAATTACCAGAACTTGTGGGATACGGCAAAAGCAGTGTTAAGAGGCAAGTTTATAGCTCTTCAGGCATTCATCAGAAAAGAAGAAAAGGCCATCATAAACAGTTTGACTTCCCAACTTAAGATCTTAGAGAGTGATCAACAAAAGTAGCCCAACCCAAGCAGAAAGAAAAGAAATAATAAAACTTAGAGCAGAAATCAATGAGATGGAATATCAAAAAACAATCCAGAAGATCAACGAAACCAAAAGCTGGTTCTTTGAAAAAATAAACAAGATTGACAAACCACTTGCAAGACTTGTAAGAAAAGGAAAAGAGAGAACCCAAATAAATAGAATCAGAAATGAAAACGGGGACATCACAACTGAAAACACAGAAATTGAAAAGATCATCAGAGATTACTATGAGAGCCTGTACGCCACGAAACAAGAGAACCTAGAAGAAATGGACAAATTCCTGAATTCCTATAGCTTCCCAAGTCTGCAACAAGAAGATTTGGAATACCTCAACAAACCTATCTCCATCGAGGAAATAGAATCGGTAAAAAAAAGTCTCCCCATACACAAAAAGCCCAGGTCCAGATGGATTCACCAGTGAATTCTACAAAACCTTTAAAGAGGACCTACTCCCAATTCTTTTTTAAGCTCTTCCGGCAAATTGAAGAAACAGAAATACTCCCAAATAGCTTTTACGAGGCACATATCACCCTGATACCCAAAGCAGACAAAGATGTCACAAAAAAAGGAAAACTACAGACCAATCTCCCTGATGAATACAGATGCTAAGATCTTCAACAAAATACTAGCAAATAGAATCCAAAGAGTCATCAAAAAGATTATACACCATGACCAAGTGGGATTCATCCCGGGAATGCAAGGATGGTTCAACATCTGCAAGTCAATCAACATAATACATCATATCAACAAAAAGACAACTAAAAACAATATGATCATATCAATAGATGCAAAAAAAGGCATTTGACAAGATTCAACACCAGTTCATTATAAAAGCACTCCGTAAAATGGGGATTGAAGGAACCTTCCTCAAGATAATCCAGGCCATCTCCTACAAGCCCACAGCAAGCATCATTCTCAATGGGGAAAAACTGAAAGCCTTCCCCTTAAGATCAGGTACAAGACAAGGCTGCCCACTCTCACTACTTCTATTCAATATAGTACTGGAAGTACTTGCCATAGCAATCAGGGAAGAAAAAAGACATTAAGGGCATCCAGATAGGAAGGGAAGAAGCCAAGTTATCACTATTTGCAGATGACATGATATTATACCTGGAAAACCCTAAACTCTCTACCAAGTGGCTCCTAGAAATAATACATTCTTATAGTAGAGTAGCAGGGTACAAAATCAATACCCAAAAGTCAATGGCCTTCCTATACGCAAACAGCGAAAAGAGAAGAAAGGGACATTAAAGAAACTATCCCATTCACAATTGCACCGCAGAAAATCAAATACCTAGGAGTCAGTCTGACAAAGAATGTAAAGGATCTCTACAAAGAAAACTACAAAACGTTACTTCAGGAAATAAAAGAAGACCTGAGGAAATGGAGACACATTCCCTGCTCATGGATTGGAAGGATTAACATTATCAAAATGGTAATACTCCCTAGAGCTTTATACAGATTCAATGTGGTCCCTATAAAGATGCCCATGATTTTCTGCAAAGAAATTGAACAAACACTCCTGAAATTTGTATGGAATAATAAAACCCCACGAATAGCTAAAGCAATCCTTGGGAAAAAGAAGATGGGAGGTATCACTTTCCCCAACCTCAAGCTCTACTACAGAGCAGTTGTAATTAAGACAGTGTGGTATTGGTATAGAGACAGACCTGTAGACCTATGGAATAGAACTGAGTATCCTGAAATGCACTCACAAATATACAACCACTTAATCTTTGATAAAGGAGCAAAAAATATTAAGCGGAGCAAAGAAAGCCTCTTCAACAAATGGTGCTGGGAAAACTGGGCAGCTACGTGTAAAAAAATAAACTTAGACCTCCTTCTAACGCCATGCACAAAAGTCAGATCAAAATGGATTCTAGATCTCGATATCAGACATGAATCTATAAGGTACATCGAAGAAAACATAGGAGAAACGGCTCTACGACATCGAAACTAAAAGTATCTTTAAAGACGACACACCACAGACCAAGCAAATGGAAGCAATGATAAACAAATGGGATTACATAAAATTGAAAAGCTTCTGCACCTCAAAAGAAACGGTGACCAAGATACAAAGACAATCCACAGAGTGGGAAAGGATATTCACCCAATACCCATCTGACAAGGGGTTAATATCCAGGATATATCAGGCACTGGTAGCACTCCATAAGAAGAAAACAGCCAACCCCATCAAAAAATGGGGAGAAGAAATGAACAGAAGCTTCCAAAAAAGAAGAAATTCAAATGGCCAAAAGGCATATGAAAAAGTGCTCTTCATCTTTAATCATCAGGGAGATGCAAATCAAAACAACAATGAGATGCCATCTCACCCCACAGAGACTGGCACACATCCAAAACAGCAAGAACAACCGGTGCTGGCGTGGATGTGGGGAAAAAAGGTACTCTCATCCACTGCTGGTGGGAGTGCCAACTGGTCCAGCCCTTTTGGAAAACAATATGGGCATTCCTCCGAAAGCTAGATATTGAGCTCCCATTTGATCCAGCAATAGCACTCCTGGGAATATACCCTAGAGACCGAAAAACACATAGAAGAAACACTATCTGTACTCCGCTATTCATCTCTGTGCTATTCACTATAGCTAGAATCTGGAAACAACCTAAATGCCCGAGAACAGAGGACTGGCTAAAGAAACTGTGGTTAATCTACACTATGGAATACTATGCGGCTGTCAGAAAAGATGAAATTATGAAATTTACCTGCAAATGGATGGACATGGAGACTATCATGCTGAGTGAAATTAGTCAGAAGGAAAAGGACAGATATAGAATGACTGCATTCACTAATAGGATATAAATAGATACCAGTGTTATACTAAATATGGGAAACGGTAATGGCAGGTTAAAACTCACCACTGAATATACACAAAGAGACTTAAGTGATAAACTCTAAATATCTGCAGGGCTAGCCACAATGTGTAAAATAAGAGGGAGAGAGATGCAGAGACAGAGAGAGAGATAGAGAGAGAAAAGAGAGGAAACTGGGGTACCTGCTATTAAGGCGGCCTGGGGGGGGGAGGGGAGGGGTACATTGGTGGTGGAAATGGGGCACTAGTGGAGGGATGGGTGCTGGAATACTGTATTACCAAGAACCAATTATGAACACCTTTGTAATTGTATGTTTCACGGTGGTATACTAAAAAAATTTTTAAAAAAAAAAAAAAAAGAAAATCTATGAAGTTCTCATGGTATCAAGTTTGGGCGGGGGCGGCGCACCTGGTGGTGCTCAGAACTTACTCCTGATTCTCTTCTTAGGGATCATTCCTGGTGGTGCTCAGGGGACCCTATATGGTGCCAGAGATTGGACCTGTGTCAGATGCATGCAAACAAGCACTTTATTAGATTCTATCTGCTCTACAATTACTCTTTCCACACCTTTAAAATAGGATTTATTAAAAATATGGGGGTCAGAGAGATAGTAGAGGGGGTTAAGAACTCTTGCCTAGCATGCAGCCGACCCCATGCAGGGCATCTCATATGATTCCCTCATACCACTCGGGAGTGATCCCTGACCCAAAGCCAGAAGTTGACCTGAGAACAGGCAGGTGTCATCCCAAACTCAAACAAATAAACAACACCTTAGGTCAGAGTATAAAATGTTCTTATTTAATGATGATGAATATTCCCACAAAATGAGATGGGAAAAACTAAACTTAAGTCAAATCAGATGAACTTTTGTAAGGAAAAAAATCTGAATTTTTAAATTCAAATAAAAATGTAGAGCTGTCTCGCTGGTTTATGCATGTCTCATATTCCTAATTGCACAATAGTAAGTAAGTCTCAGGTTACTGCAAGACTAGCATGGATAAAAAACAAGAGTAGATTAAAGAAAAGAAAGACAAAGAAAGAAAGGAAAAGAAGAGAAATGAATGGTTGTTTGAGTATTTGCATTATTTTCAAAATATATATTTGATGTATTTGTGGTAATGAGACTATAGTTGCTGTATTGAAATAAGACTTTAAAAGTTGTGGATATTTCCCGCTATAATAGAAATTAGCATCATTAAAATTAGCTCAATCTCAGGAGTGAGTTTTGAGTGTGAATTAAATATAAGAATATAACCTATATTTAGAAGTATTTTTTGCAGATAAGGCATTACTTGGAAGTTTTTATTTCTCTGTGCAGTGCTTCCAGTTGGAGAGGTATAATCTATGTTTATGAAATGTTGAGCGCAGAGACTACGAAAGGTGCTTTTACAGTTTACAAAAATTGATTGTGCTGCTTTATATCCAGGTATACCTGTATAAGCACATGTATTATGAAAACTTTATTTTGCTATTTTTATGTTTTCACATTCTTATCATAATTAAACAGCAATAAGTTTTTACATACTTGACACAGTTAAAAAATAAAATTATTGGGGCCATAGTGATAGCCCAGCAGGTAGGGAGTTTGCCTGCACGCAGCTGGCCTGTGCCGGCCTGGGTTTGATCCCAGGCATCCCATATGGTCCTCCGAGAACCACCAGGAGTAATTCCTGAGTGCAGAGCCAGGAGTAGCCCCTGAGCATTTCTGGGTGTGACCCAAAAAAAGCAAAAATAAATAAATAAATAAATAAATAAAATTATTATTATTATTATTACTAGATACCTAGACATCCCGTTGTTCATCAAATTCTTTGAGCGTGTGCCAGTAACATCATCATCATCATCATCATCATTATTATTAGTATTATTAGTATTATTGATCACTTTAATCCTGTTATTCATCGATTTGCTTGAGCGGGTGCCAGTAACATTTCCATTGGACCCTATCACGTGCCAATGTAGCCCAATGGCATCTGGTTGATTCAGGAATATGAAGAGCCTCAAAACATTACTTCAGGGTCTTTACAAGGAAGTCTGACCATCTTGTAGTTGGGCGGCCACATGATCTTTTGACATCCCGTGGGATCCAGTCAGTAAAGGCTCTAGTCCAGCGGTTGTCTCCAAATTGCATTACATGTCCAGCCCATCTGATTTTTGATGCCTTGGCAAATGAGACAGCATCCCTGATTCTGGAATAGCGACGGAGGTCAGAACTCCGGATTCCTTCTCTCACTTGAGTGAGGCGTGATATTCCAAGCATAGCTCTTTCGATTCCTTTCTGGGAGACGTGAATAGCATTTTCATCCTGCTTTCGTAGGGCCCAGGTCTCTGAGGCGTATGTTAATGCAGGGAGAAAGGTGGATTCAAAGAGATGTGCCCGGAGCCGGAGATTCTTTTGTCCTTTCAGCTATTTCTTTGATGCCTTTGAAAGCATTCCATGCTGCTCTCTTCCTCCTGTGCAGCTCAGGTTTTAGGTCTTTCATCATGTTGATTTCTCGACCTAGGTACACATAACTGCTGCATTCAGAGATGTTTGTTCCATTGAGAGTGAATGGGGCCTCTGGAACTAGTTCATTTTTCATAAACGTAATTTTCTTTAGATTCAGCTGTAGACCTATCTTTCCACATTCTTGGTCGGAAGTCAGCCAGCATTTGTGCTCCTTAACTAATGTTTGGTGTTATTAGAACGATGTCATCAGCAAAGTGGAGGTGGTGTAGTTGCCGACCATCTATCTTCACTCCCATTCCTTCCCTTTCTAATTGTCGCATGATGTTCTCGAGGGTGGCACTGAAGAGTTTGGTGAAATGGTATCACCCTGTCGAACCCCTCTTTTCACATTAATGATCACTTCTTTGTAGAATGGTGAGATCCTGGTGGTGAATCCGTAATACAGCTCACGAAGGATCTTGATGTATTGGGTTTGAACACCCTGTTTGGCTAGGGCTTCGATGACTGCTTCAGTCTCCAGAGAATCAAAGGCTTTCTGTAAATCAGTGAACGTGAGACAGAGAGGAATTTTGTGCTCCCTACAAACCTCGATGAACTTGGTTACTGTGTGGATATGGTCGATTGTGCTGAATCCTTTCCGGGAAGCCTGCTTGCTCGCATGGTTGTTTATTAATATTCTTATTTTTGCTATCCATTCATTAAGCATGAGCACTCTTTTTGATTGGAAAGAAAAGTGATTTTCTTTGGTCAATAACTCTGAATAAAGTTCTGCTCCTCGATACTGACTGCTTCTCCATATAGTAGCAGTTTCTGTTTTCTTACAAAAACACAAACAGAAATAAGAGACATAGACAGACATACAGAGAGCAAGAGAGATGTAAGAGATTTTAGGAGTTAGTTCATGTTTCAGTGAAAACTGCCAAGTTTGCTGTGCAGGACAGGCATAGACCAGAGAAGAGACGTTGACACAGTATCCCAAGAGCCAGGGCCTTCTCCATCACTGGCATTTTCTCCTTCCTCCTGGTGGCCAGTCTTCTAAATTGCACTATGATGATTGGATTAGCCCCACCCACACTCAGGGCCCTCAGTTCACTAATTTAAATGTAACATTCCTTCAAAAAATAGCTTTGCAGAAGATCAAGATAAATGATTGACTAAGTATCTGGGTACTGCAGTCAAGCAATTTAGACACTTAGGATGAACTATACCATGCCCAAACTTTATTCTCTCTCTCTTTTTCTCTCTTTGTCTCTCTGTCTCTGTCAGTCTCTCTATCTCTGTCTCTCTGTCTCTGTCTCCTTCTGACTCACTTTTCCTTTCTTCTTGAATCTGATCACTGAATCTTTAGTTGAATTATACATAGAAAATGTTAAGAGTCAAGGTCAGGAACACACACAGAATCCCAGAAATATAAAAATATCTACATACATATATCCTAGGAATACTGGGTGTTTCTTAGATTATATTTGCTTCTTCTTCAAGAATGAGGGCCATGCATATTTAAATTTCTTACTGTATTTACTTATCAGTCTATTAGCCATGCATAGGAGAGCAGTGAATTCCTAATAACATGAATAAAGTGTGCCAATAGAAGAAGAAATTAATTGTGAGTTTGACTCCCATGCTGAAAAGACCACTGCAGCACTGACCTTTAAGTTCACGTCTGAAATCTGACGGAACCGTGAAGCAGTCCTGAGCATTAGATTTACGATGTTTGTCCTTATGCTGCATGATTGACTTTATGGTCCCCGCTATTCTCTTCCAAGCTTAGGGCTGCCAAGTTGGTGGATTTCCATATCCTTAGAGATACCTGGAATAAATATTGTTTCAATAAAACAAAGTTTTGACAAGGACACCAATGCCACCGACGCCTCTTTCATCACATGTTCCAAGGAACAATTCTTCTCCGGTGTCAAATACAGCATGATGCGACTGGCGCCTCCTCGTCTCAGTCAGACCAATGATGTCGTACTTGATCTTTCTTGCTTGCAGCATCAGATCCTCAATATATGCTTCCGTTGCCAGTGTACGTGCATTGAAAGTACAGACAGTCATTTTAGTCCTTCTTCGTTTTGGCAGCCTAGGACAGCCGTGAAATTTTATCAAGCACTGCTTGTTTGCCTTTCTTACTGCTGCCGTATTAAGGGCTCTTTCGGGGTCAGGAAAATAAACATTTTTGTTACTGGGTTTGGCATATCGAACACGCATCGGACAGCTTGCCAGGCTCTGCCATGCGGGCACTATATTCTCATTGCTTTGTGGGGCTCTCTCAGAGGGGTGAGTAGAATATTTGTGGTAGTTTGGAGGTAAATCGTAGCGGCCGTGCAGCGGCCACGCAACGGGAAAGCTGGTTTCTGCTCTGCCGGGTGTACCTGTGTCTGAGGCTCAAGCATTCCTGGGTTTGAAATACTCTCCTCTGAAGGGCGGGTCTCTGCAGGGCGGGTCCTTGTAGGCTGGGTTTCTGACAAGCTGGGCTGGAGACTGGATTAATCTGTGGGCTGGAGAGTGGATTAATATGCTGAGGGGGAGATCTTACCAGCTGCAGAGTGTGGATTGTGACACAGATCGCTGCCAGCAAGGTGTGGGAGTTTCTCTGGCCTCCTCCGAGGCTCCATCGGGATGGTGGACTCAGGTCATCATCTTCAATCAACGGTTTTGTCTGACCGATGTTGCTGTCGTCCCCAAATTCCAGACAGGATCGGACCACCGTCTCCTTCGTGCAAAATTCTACTTCCCGCAACGGGGAGAAAAGGCTGCAAAGTTTAAGAAGAGAACTCCCAGAGCGACCACCAACTGGGAACTCTTTAGCACCATTGCGGCAACATGGAAAGATACCATCATTGATGACATCGATGAAGAATACAACCGACTGGTTCAGCACCTCCATGATTGTGCGAAGAATGCCGAGAGAGAGAAAAACACAAAAGGACGCTTGTCTTCAGAAACTCTCGAGCTCATTCGCCAACGTGGCAAGGCGCGAGCCTCAGGAGACCAAATGCTAACGTCCAAGCTTGCTAAACAGTGCAGAGAAGCGATAAAAGCAGACCTCAAAGACAGAAGAGCAGAAATACTGGAAGATGCAGCAGAAGCCGGGAAAAGTATTCGCACTGCCCGCCTGTCCTTCGCCAACTATAAGACCAAGATGACTGCCCTCCAACGCCCTGATGGATCTATCACATCTTCCAGAAAGGCAATGGAGAAGATTATCCAGGACTTCTACTCAAATCTTTTTGATAGCCACATCCACCTGCCCACATACCAAATTCCACAGGATGGATATGTCATTCCCAACGTTCTCCCTTCTGAAATAAGACATGCCATCTCATCGGTAAAGAAGGGAACAGCACCAGGCCCAGACAAAGTCAGACCCGAACATCTGAAGAATCTGCCATCGGTGCTCATCAATACACTAGCTCGGCTCTTCACACGCTACCTGTCCGAATGCAAGGTGCCCTCCCAATGGAAAACCAGCAGGACAGTTCTACTGTTCAAGAAGGGAGACATTCATGACATCGGCAACTATCGCCCCATCTGCCTGTTGTCTGTCATCTACAAGCTGTTTACACGAGTCATCCTGAACAGGATTAGCAGAACACTAGATGAAGGTCAACCATGCGAGCAAGCAGGTTTCCGGAAAGGATTCAGCACAATCGACCATATCCACACAGTAACCAAGCTCATTGAGGTTTGTAGGGAGTACAAGATGCCGCTCTGTCTCACGTTCATTGATTTACAGAAAGCCTTTGATTCTGTGGAAACTGAAGCAGTCATCGAAGCCCTAGTCAAACAGGGTGTTCAAACCCAATACATCAAGATCCTTCGTGAGCTGTATTATGGATTCACCACCAGGATCTCACCATTCTACAAAGAAGTGATCATTGATGTCAAAAGAGGGGTTCGACAGGGTGATACCATCTCACCAAAACTCTTCAGTGCCACCCTCGAGAACATCATGAGACAATTAGAATGGGAAGGAATGGGAGTGAAGATAGATGGTCGGCAACTACACCACCTCCGCTTCGCTGATGACATCGTTCTAATAACACCAAACATTAGCCAAGCGGCACAAATGCTGGCTGACTTTGACCGAGAATGTGGAAAGGTAGGTCTACAGCTGAATCTGAAGAAAACTATGTTCATGAGAAATGAACTAGTTCCAGAGGCCCCATTCTCTCTCAATGGAACAAACATCTCTGAATGCAGCAGTTATGTGTACCTAGGTCGAGAAGTCAACATGATGAATGACCTAAAACCTGAGCTGCGCAGGAGGAAGAGAGCGGCATGGAATGCCTTCAAAGGCATCGAAGAAATAGCTAAAAAGGACAAAGAACCTCCGGCTCCGGGCACATCTCTTTGACTCCACCATTCTCCCTGCATTAACATACGCCTCAGAGACCTGGGCCCTACGAAAGCAGGATGAGAATGCTATTCGGGTCTCCCAGAGAGGCATCAAAAGAGCTATGCTTGGAATATCACGTCTCACTCAAGTGAGAGAAGGAATCCGGAGTTCTGACCTCCGTCGCTATTCCAGAATCAGGGACGCTGTCTCGTTTGCCAAGGCATCGAAAATCAGATGGGCTGGACATGTAATGCAATTTGGAGACAACCGCTGGACTAGAGCCGTTACCGACTGGATCCCACGGGATGTCAAAAGATCACGTGGCCGCCCACCTACAAGATGGTCAGACTTCCTTGTTAAGGCCCTGAAGGAACGGTTTGAGGCTCTTCATATTCCTGAATCAACCAGATGCCATTGGGCTACATTGGCACGTGATAGGGTCCAATGGAAATGTTACTGGCGCCCGCTCGAGCAAATCGATGAGTAATGGGATTCAAGTGATCAAGAAAACAAAGTTTTATTTAATCAAAAATAGCTTTTTCCCCAATAGAATTTTATCCATTTCCCATAGAAAAAGAGATAGATAGTGATATGAATTTCTATCTTCTGACCACCACCCCACCACTTTTTAAACATCAGGATAAATTATGGCATCCATCTTTTCATCAGATCACATCTTTGAAAGGGGAATGAAATTCTGGAACCAGTACAGAAAATTCAAATTGATTACAAAACTTGTCCCAACTTCTTTTTGGTTTCTATATTACTTTTTTATGAGTCTCTGAAGGGCTGACTCCATATTCATTTTCTACAATTTAGTGTCTTTCCTTCTCAAGAGATAAGGGAAAAATACATCCATATTATTAAGTTCATACAAATTTTGCTCAGATTTCTGATACGGATGTGTACTGGACCACATTACTACAAATTAATTTACTCTGTAGGCAAAAATGAATTTGTGCTCTATGACAGGCCATTAATTTCTGCCTCTCTTATTTGGTGATGAGATAAATATTAGTCAACTCCAAATTAATTTTCTTTGGGAAATATACATTGTAAATGTTTCTTATATTTAGACTTTTTTTTACTTTTGTTTCTACTGATATCCTAACCCAGGCTTAAGCTGTTTCTCATTGCCTCTACAGAGGTACCATCAATTTCAAGTGTCGTTATCCCAAAATGTCACTGTCTCTTTTGCTATGTTTATTATAAACCCACGGTCTCAGGGAGATGACTGAATTCCCACTTAGTAAATATTTAATATTTAATATGTATAACTAATTCATACTAGTCTTGGTGGCTTCACTTCGCTTTTCTTTTTCACTCTATTTTCCCCTGGCTATTTTGAGCTTCTTCTTACATTTTCTTATATTTAAGTTATCTCTTTCTTATATTTAAGTTATCAGATACACAGGACAGAGATGCTACCGGCTCTCCCTGTGCTCAGCTGATCATGAGGCGAGGCGTCCATCCCAATAGAGCCTTGCAAGAAACCAGAGGAACCCCCACACCATGAGGGCTGCCATTTTCAACATCCAGACTCCACAGTCCATCAGAGCTCCATCCAAGAGAAAATTGATCTCTCCTCTTTGAGATTCATCAGTAAAAGCATGAACTGAGAGCCTACTACTGAGAGTATCCCGCTGCACAGCAGAGCCTGAAGAGCTACCCATGTTGTATTCCATATGCCAAAAACCCAGTAACAATTATAGACCTCAGTCTCATGACCTGAATGAATGGTTTGAGGCTCTTCACGTTGCCAGAGCAAGCACATGCCCTTGGGCTATACTAGTTCATTACAGGATGTATGGAGATGTTACTGGTGCCTGCTCCAGCAAATCGATGAACAACGGAAGACAAGTGATTCAAGTGAAGGTATCTCCAATTTTGCTTGTTTTATTATAAGTCTTAGTTTATTTTTTTTTAATTTTAGGCCATGCCCAGCAGTGCTAGGGGCTTGCTCCTCACTCTGTGCTAAGGGATAATTTTTGTTAGGGCTTGGGGACCCTTTAGGGTGCTGAGGAATTAAACCAGGTTAGTCATGTGCAGGGAGAGGACCCTGCCTGCTGTGTTATTTCTTAGACCCTCAATATAATTTCTAAATTACCATTTTAAGTTTCTTCATTTCCTTGCTTTTATTTCACAAGAATTAAGAATCTTTATTCAGTTGGCCTTGCAAACTTGGAAAATGACCACCAGGCAGTAATAACAGCAAGATAACTCTGAGGGAAATTAATTCAACTTAAAACTTTCAGCTGGTTTCACAAGGAAAAGGGATTCCAGACAGAGGCTTAGGACAGATGCCTGGTCATCAGAGCACAGCTAGGATTGATGCAGAGCACTGAGCCCAGAGCACTGAGCACTGCTAGAAGTGATCCCAGAGCAGTGTGCCAGGATTAGCCTTGAGCATTGCAGAACACAAGACAAACCAATGACAGAGACTGATAGTCAAGGTCCCACTGAAGAAAGAATACATATGCATATGCAGTCCTCTATGTGTAGAATATTTAAGTGAACACAGACACATAGTGTTTATGAAGATGATAAAAAAATTCTTCCAAATAATTTGTTTAATTTTTAATTATCTGAACCTCATTCTTAACCCACGGCTGCAAACTTTAGGAGAACGGAAAGTTAAGAGGAGAAAGCGGTAAGGAGAACACTAAGAAATCTGGTAAGGTTCTATGTGTGTCTCGGCTCCAACATTCCTTTGTAGAGTAAGTGTGAGAATTTATATTTCTCTTGTGGTCCAACACATTGAACTCCATATGCTTTCTGATGACTCTTTTATAAAATAGTTGATTTGATACTCATATCAGTGGATGCAGGCCAGTGTTTCAACATAGGAAAGAATTCAATTCTAAACATAGCTTACTGAGATTTCTAGAGTGAAAAGTCACTTTTGTCCTTTAGCCAACTACTGAAGTGGAGTTAGTGGCCGGAAAACTGCCAGACTAAAAGAAATACAAACCAAACGCTTTGAAACCATAGAATCATAACATGGAAGTAAGGCTAATTACCACTCTCTGTCCTGTATGCTGGGCCAGGCCAACCCAGCTTGGCAGGCTTGGAGACCCACAGCCAAGGAAGCCAGCTCCATTGTGGTTCAAACAACATTTAAGCTTTGCAATCTTGAACTCTGCCAGTGAAATATCCTCCTTTACCTATATTTTTGTTATGCAAAATGTATCAACCCTCTTATTTAAATGATAACATCTATAAGCTTAGCCATTATGAGATATCAATAAAAGTTTCAAATGAATAAAATATTATAGCTAAAAGTCTTCACACTATATCACTGTATCACTGTCTTCCTGTTCATCATCGGTTTGCTTGAGCGGGCCCCAGTAACATCTCCATATGTCCTGTCTCATGCTAGTAGAGCCCAGGGGCATCTGCTTGCTCCAGGAACATAAAGAGCCTCAAAACATTCCATCAGGTTATGGGAATGAGGCCTATAATTGTTACTGGTATTTGGCATGTCAAATACGACACAGGTAGCTTGCCAGGCTCTGCCATGCGGGTGGGATAGAAATGATAAATAGTTCATGTCAAACAAGTTTAATTTTTACTACTTAACCAAGAATCCCTCTAAAATTATGTTTTGCGGTGCTGGAGGAGGAGCAAGGTGACTGGACACGGGGCCTGCTCATTCAGAGACAGCTGGATCTTCGGCAGATGCATGGTTAAAATGTAGGTTTGTTCATGTATTCCTCCAAAAGTCTTCATACCAAAGTTCAAAGACATTGAAATTATAATGATGATAAAAATTTTCAATTACAATAATGAAAAGGTTTAACCCTACTAATTAAACAGATTAGTAGATGTCAGTGTGTCATAAGCAAAAAAGAATCCATAACTTTCACTAATATAGAATCATTAAAATTAATTTCAATATGAGTCACTCAAACAATGAGCATCTCCCATGCTTGTTTTATCTATGTATTGGCATAGAATTTGCAAGTATAAAAGGCACAAACAGGGGCCGGAGGCGATAGCCCAGCGGGTAGGGCGTTTGCCTTACACGGCTGGCCTGTGCCGGCCCGGATTCGATCCCGGCATCCCATATGGTCCCCCCGAGCACCGCCAGGAAGTAATTCCTGAGTGCAGAGCCAGGAGTAACCCCTGAGCATCACCAGGTGTGACCCAAAAAGCAAAAAAATATAAAATAAAATAAAAGGCACAAACAAGGTCTCTGACGACATGTAAAAACTACTGATAGATCAGACCAGCATTTTGTAATATTTCTTTTACCTTTGGACTGGACAAAATTGGAGAACTATTTCCTAAACCATCTAATATTTTTCTGATTGCCCCAGAAAAATGTAGTCCCTAAGTCATATAGCTCATACTTGGGTCACACTTTTAGCAGACACCAGAAAATTTTCTCAGACTATTTCTGGTTCATGTAACACAGGTTTAAGGACAAGGGCTCAGACAATTTGATTTTATAAAAATATTTAATGTCCATATAACAAGAATTTCAGCATGACTTAAATCAAAAACAGGTTCTACTTCAAGACATTTTGGGGAAACATAGGTATGTATATCATGACTGAATATATAAGTTATAGATTAGATACATTGTAATAAATACTTATTTACAACAATAATTTTTCTAGATGTTGTGTGCTAGAGGGTAGGATGCACATTATTTAAGTGGTAGATTTAATGTGGTTTTAACTTGGAGATTTTTTCTCTACTTTCGTTCCACTGGTGGGGGGTTCTGGGACCACACAGAGCACAGCCGGGTCATTCCCCACAGGCATTGTCATGAGTTGAACTGAAGTGAGCAGCATTCGGTTTTGTTTCTTTCACTTAATGATCTCCATTGAGGGACTTTTGAAAATATGCATATATAAAGACAACTGAAAATGCCTTAAAAGAACTTTAAAATATTCGAATCAATGTTGATAATATGTGTTTATGTGTATTTCTGAAACCATCAAAAATAACAAGGCTTCTTTAAGCTACTGATATTTTCAAATATTTTAGTAAATGACAAATCTAAAGAATAAAAATGTAATTCTTAGGAAAAATATTAAAAACAGTTAAGGACAATTACATGTAGTTTCACTTTAAATTTGGTCTATGTTCGCTACTGTTAAGGGCTTCTTGAAATATTTGGGGTAGGTCAGAGCTTTATAACCTTTGATTAGATGTGAATCATACAAAGGTGAGATGTGCTTTATTGACAATTGTTTACAGGTAGTTTCCATCAACAATCCCTGTGCTTGCGTTTCTATATTCTCCACTTATCAAATCTTGCATCATCCCTCTAGTGTCTTAGATTTTTGTTTTACTGTAGTGTCAAATATATCACTTTTTTATTCTTTGATTATTTCATATAAATTAGCATTAAGCAAATGGTAATGAGTCTCCAGAAGGGATGACTTATATGAGCATTAATGTTTGCTAACTGTAAAAGAAGATATAATCCTCCTGTTTAAGCAAATTGCATTCTGAGTAGGCTAAACAAATACTAAATTGTTTGGATTACATTCATGGAAATAAGAAGCCCTACTTAAAGCTAAAATAACTAGTAAAAGCAAGCACTTAATGTTTTTAGAAAAAAATGGTTTCAATTTTAACAAAATTTCAGGTCTTTGTATGTTAACACATTAATTAATTTATATTATTTTATAAGGATTTGGTATATAATCTTATTTGATTGAAAAACAATTATATCTGCTGCTGTTCCAAATATTTTAAAACACATGCTATCTTTTATAATTGTTCCATAAGGAAGTCAGCAAGTAATTCAAATTATGTTTAAGTTTCATACTTCTATCACAAACTAATTCTTTTTCTCTACCACCACATAAGCTGAAAATAATATGACTATGTTTTTGATAAAAGATCAAAATTTTCACAGAAAAAGGAAATAGCTCTCTCCTTATTCACCCATTCTTTTGAACAGTAATTTCAAATCTATAATATAACATTCAAATACAAAAGATGGTTGAATATCTGTTATTATCTAACTCTTAAACATTATTGACTCTCTGGTAGACTTGCACACTTTTGTAACAGGAAATTATTGCTACGTGACATGTAAAATATTGGGGATATTATACATTCTGAGACTCGCAGACATGGGGCAGAGCTGCTACTGGCTCTCCCTGTGACCAGCTGCTCACGAGGCGCCGGGGAGGGATGGTGGGTTCTAGACCTGGCCCACCATCCCAGCAGAGCTCGCAACAATCCAGACGACCCCCACTCCATGAGGGCCTCCCAAATCCAGACTTCTCTCTCGTCAGACCTCCACCCAGCAGACCAGCCTATCAGCGCCCGGCTCACACAGCTGCAAGCAGCCGCAGGTTCAGCAATAAATGCTGGACTTAGAGATGCCTACAAGAGTATGCTACCTGCACTGCAGAGCCTGGCAAGCTACCCGTGTTGTATTTGATATGCCAAATACCAGTAACAGTTATAGACCTCATTCCGAATGGATTGAGGCTCTTTATGTCCTGGAGCAAGCAGATGCCTTGGGCTCTACTAGCATGAGACAGGACATATGGAGATGTTACTGGGGCCCGCTTGAGCAAATCGATGATGAGCGGGAGAGACAGTGATACAGTGATTATACATTAGCAATGGACTGACTGGTAAGGCATCATCACCATTATGCAGTTAAGGCAACAGATTTAAACTGAGTGAGTGGCCTTGCTAGGATCATAGATTAGGAAACAGTTGAGGCGAAGCGTGATTTGATAAATAACTTGCTAGAATATTTGATAGAATGTTCTTTCAAAAATTAAGAGGGGAAGTAATACAAAAGTCCTTGAATTATACAGAGCACCATTTCTTTTAGATTGTCTGTACCTCCGATGGTTGTACTTCATTTTGCAAATGAAGAAGCATCTGGTGAGGAAAGGGATTTTATGAGGTGCCACTTGGCATAAATCTAAGCACATTTCATGCACAAGTGAGACCCTGGGTTCAAGCCCGGAACTGCATGGCCCCTGAGCTCTGTGGCTGAGTCCCTGGTGACCCTCAACATTGAGTCAGATGTGGCCCCCACAACGACAGCCACACCTGGACAAACAAGAAAAACAAGGGAAATGCACTCCACACTCGCACCCTCCTGTTCCATTTACTGCTTTTGACAACACAACATAATGACCTGTGTATTGTTGTCATTGTGAGAATGACCTACAATACATAGTGCAGGTCATCACATTGCAAAGGAACACAACATGTTAATAATTGTCGAAAATGGTAATACCAGCCCAGAACTGAATGTCGAATATCACCAAAAAAAAGATATACATGATAACCTCTAAATGTATGTATTGCAAACCTCTATGTGTAAGAGAAGGAAGAGAGAAGGAGAGAGATAGAAAGAGAGAGAGAGAGAGAGATAAAGGACCTGCCATAGAGTCAGGCTAGGTGAGGGGAAGGGAATTGGGGACATTGGTGGTGGGAAATGGGCACTGGCGGAGGGGCGGGTGCTAGAACACTGTATGAGCGAAACCCAGACATGAACATCTTTGTAATTCTATATCTTACAGTGGTAAAATAAAATATAGAAAAAAAGAAAACACAACAGAGCCAAACTGAAGCTCAAACACCCAAATAGATGCTCGTCTCTGCACATCACAGCCTCAGATGTTCATATCTCTTCTTGGAGCTCTGCAACCAGTATTATTCTTTCTGTTAAGTCTCAGGAAATCTCTTGAAAGTTATGTGCTAAAACCAATTATTTAAAGCAACTGGAGACTTGACCTATTTGGTATGTTCATAGATCGCCATTTCATATAAATCATTTCTATTCAATATATTTTCTGGGAGATTTCCTTCGCTTTAGGCTCCTGGCCTTTAAATATTCTTAGAAAATGGAGAGCTGACTCTCTTGAACAAGCATCTGTTGAACTTCCCAGCCACACTGTATCTTCATGACCGAATCTCCATGTGCTCCAAGGTCTCGGGTATATGTCCTCTTCCATCAGTGTTAAAGAGAAAACATCTTAAACCATCAAGCTCAGTGATGGCTTTGGGAGCACGAGTTTCCATTCTCTAATTTCTGTTGGTCTCCGAACTCAGTTTGCTTTGGAGTCTTGGAGTAGCTTCTAAAGACCAAACCCTCAGGTGCAAGCTGGGCTTGAAGAAAGCACTCAGTTGCATGGAGCACAAATAAAAAATGTCTCTGATCAAAATTAATTCAGTTGCATAACAGCCAATTTGTAACTAGGACAATAAATAACTACTGACACTGTTTCGATGGGACATAATTTATCAGATAAAAACTGGAGGTCATGATGCATTTAAGACAACTATTTGCAGGACTGGATTTTGGTGCAAAATAATTTAGCTGGGACTTTTGAAGCAATTAATTCATTAAAGGCAGCCATTTATCAGCCAGAATGTGACATTCCTCTTCCCTTCAAATAAGAAACTGCCAATACCCAACCTGTTAGGTTCTCCTAGTGCTTTACAATACATAGTCAAAACTTTAGTGACATAGATAAAATTAAAAAAAAACAAAGCTAATCATGTCAAACGCACTCTTAAACAGGCTTTGAGAAGGTGTTGCTGACCACATAATATTTTAGTATAAAAATATTTTAAAATGTGGTAGGGGCAAATATATTCAACTGAAAAATATTCCTCCAGGGGTATTAACCTAGCATCTCTGGTAAATGTGTCCTCCCTGGCTTAAGGTTTAGCAGAAAGCAAAATACATCCCTATTTTAATTTTATTGACAACAATTTCTTTCTTTAGAACAGAATACTTGTAGAATTAATCATTTCTAAATAATGTCTTGATCACTTGACATCCCGTTATTCGTTGATTTGCTCAAGGGGGCACAGGTAACGTTTCCATTTGTCCCTGTCACATGCCAGTGTAGCCCAATGGCATCTGCTTGCTCAGGAGTACCAAGAGCCTCAAACTGTTCATTCATGGTCTTGACGAAGAAGTCTGACCATCTTGTAGGTGGGTGACATGTGATCTTTTGATGTCCCGTGGGATCCAGTCGGTAACGGCTCTAGCTCAGTGGTCATCTCCAAGTCACATTACATGTCCAGCCCATCTGATTTTTTGGCCTTGCCAAATAAGACAGCGATTGAGCCTTCTCGTCTTAGTCAGACCAATGATGTTGTACTTTATCTTTCACGCTTGCACCATCAGGTCCTCGATATATGCTTCCTGGGCCAGTGTACGTGCATTGAAAGTACAGTCATTTTAGTCCTTCGTTTTGGCAGCCTAGTTTGGCTCTGAGATTTTATCAGCTTCTCCTTGCTTGTCCTTCTTAGTGCTGCCATCTTTAGGGCTCTTTCAGGGTCACAGGGATAAACATTGTTTTTACTGGTTGTGGCGTTTTGAATACATGTCAAACAGCTTGCCAGGCTCTGCCATGCCTGGCTTTAATAATGTCTACATTGTTATTATTAGCTATTGTGTTTTATAGAAGGTCCATACAAAAACATACTGGTGGTTAGTATTATCCGAAATCGTGTTTTTTTTTAATGTTGGGCCACACCCAGTTATGCTCAGGGATTAACCTGGCTCTGTGTTCAAAGATTCTTCCTGGATGGCTCAGGGAACCATGTGTGGTGACACAGACCAAGCCTGGCTTTACCATAAGCAAGGCAAGCACACTGTCCACTGTACTATGGCTGTGGCTTTGTTTTATTCTAAAATTTGATGTCTAAAAAATTTAACCAGTTGAGGCTAGATTTCTGGTGGTGTGCTTTCTTATAATTTAAAAAAAATAGTTACAATACAAAATCTATTAAGTAAAAATAGTTGATTCTTCATATGACAATTGCATCGAATTGTAAAATGAATTCTGTAGAGGAATAAAATAGGATCATTCATATGCTGCACTTCTCTTTACTTAACCTACGTCTTAGAAATATCCATTGATTCAGTTACTGACCTAGCAGTCGGCTACAAAGTGGGAAATAAACAGACCAGGACTCATTAAAGAACAACAAACACGGAATTAGGGTAGAAAACACACAGAAACTAAGAAGTGCATAGGAGATGTTTTGTTTTAGTGATAACTAGGAAGGACAGAGAGGGGTGAGAGGAGAGTGTCTTGCGTAGTAGGAGAGAGCGAACTTCTTCTCCTGAGCAATGAAGATGGATGATGCACTGAAGCATGTTTCCAGACCTGAAAATGAAACAACTCCGCAGAAACGAGAGCAAAGGCTTCACTGCAGAGACAGAACAAAGCTTCAGAGGAGGCGTATCCGGCCTTCAAAGGAACCGCAGCAGCTGTGCAGGGGAGAGAACCACAAGCAAGAGCCCAGAGTGACCCGCTGGGAGGCTTCTGAGGGGACGGAGATATATGGGATTCGGGGCTTTATTTGCATGGTTTTCTTCTTTGGGGTAACTTTTTGGTTTAATTTTTGCTTTGGAAGAGGGGGTCACACCCTGAGGCAGTGCATGGGTGTTACTCCTGCTCTATACTCAAGGGTCAGCCTTACTCCTGCTCTGTACTCAAGGGTCAGCCTTACTCCTTCTCTGTACTCAAGGGTCAGCCTTACTCCTGCTCTGTACTCAAGGGTCAGCCTTACACCTGCTCTATACCTTACTCCTGCTCTGTGTTCAAGGGTCGGCCTTACGCCTGCTCTGTACTCAAAGGGTCGGCCTTACGCCTGCTCTGTACTCAAGGGTCGGCCTTACAGATGCTCTGAACTCAAGGGTCGTTCTTGGCGGTGCACAAGTTCTTTATCTAATGGTAGATCCATGTGCAAGACAAATGCATTAAAGCCTGAATTATTACCTCTCTGGCCCTTCATTGGATTAGTTTTGCAATACACGATAAATGCTGAGATTCTTCCACATTGGAAACAGCCAATGGCATTTAAAAGGCCCAGCTGCGTGACCCCAAAAGCCAAACCAAAATCTAAATCTAAATGCTATTGTTGAAACACATAAAAATTCACATCTCATATAAAATTAGTTGAAGCAAATAAAACGTAGGATTGAAATAATAGTCCTATCACTTGGATCTAAAAGGGTATGAGCTATAAAATGTTTGAGAGTTCAAAGAAAAAATAGTTTTACAATCACTGTTTCCATATAAAATCTTCTGAGGTGGTTCTGGCTCTCCAAAAATTAAGATAAACTTGTCTTAACAAATGCATCTAAGAGAATATAAAAAGCATCTTGGAAGTTTATTTATAAAATGAGTACGTTTGATCAAATTTGTATTAAAAGTTTCTGATTGCTACCCAATGTTCAATATCAAATATGCCAAGTTAGACCTGAGTTCTCCTTAAGTACATAAAGAGTTCTCCACTCTTTGATCTTTGGAATTTATGATTATAGAAATTCCAAATGTTTAGAAAAAAAATAGGTTTCTTTAAATGTATTTGTGAAAAATACTACAGGTTCTAAACATATATAAGTTAAAAATAAATATACCTCAATTCAGAAAGGTTAAAGAATACAGTGCTATAATTGTCTTGATTGGAGATGGAGAATTTTCTTCTACATTTTCATGAAAAAGTAAGTTCTATTATCTGAAGTAGTTTACAGATATTGAAAAATTAACATTGTTATCTCTTATCGCAGAGCAAGAAAACACCGAGCTTCATTATTTCCAATTACAACCCCCTGGTATGATTCAAAAAGCCTGTGTATAGACTTTCAGCTAACAGACAGTCAGCCTGAGACATGGACTGTGACACATAGTTTTACAATTTCAACGTTGGAGTCTCCGAAAGTGGTGAATATTTAAGCACTTGATAACCGAGCCATGGACTTCCATTTTTTTTAATCTACTAATCACATATGGTTTTAAGCGAATCCAAATCATCTGTCTCCTAGCTGTCTCTTTTCAATATTTGACTTAATACTAAACAGGTATTTATTCCATCCCTTGATTTTTTTTTTGTCTCTGCTCCTAAGTAACCACATGCCCAGCTTCTATGCATTTGATACTTTAATTTCAGGAACTAAGGTCCCCTTTCTTCTTCCTCTCCTGAGTTGTTTTCCCAGTCCAGGAAATATCCAGGCATTGCTATGGAGATAAGAATTTCTGTCTTCGCCCATCAAGACTCTGCATTTTAGAATCCCTTCACTGGCCACAGAAATGGGCTGGAGGCATGTGCTCTCATTTTAAACACAAACTGTTACAGTGCCGGCAACTCCTGCCTCTGTTATTTCTTGATTCTTGAAGGTGTATGTCTGATAGTTTTCTTAAAGTTTCTTTTTCTCTCTTTTTTTCTGCTTCCTTTGTGATGGGAGTTGGTGCCAAGCCTCCTGCCTGTTCGCTGCTCAGCCGCTATCTGATGGGTTTTGTAATTGTGCCACAGAAAGTGTTTGCCTTTGCCATACATCTGAGCAGCCATTTGGCGTAACAGAAGAGACTATTATAACATTTTCCTGAAATTTCATAATGCATTTACTCTTCAATTTTATTTTCTGTTCAGGAGTAATTAAAATGTCTTGTTACCAACTCTCTGAATTTCTTATCATTTCCCCTCCTAGGTTCATTGTCTCCCATGCCTTAGGTCTTAGGAGGCCAAGTGCAGACACATAATTCAGTTGGATTATGGAACTCTACACTGTGATAGGACATGCAAAATATTCATGATCCATGACAATGGGATCACCAAAACAGCCACCTCTGATTAAAATCTGCATATATCCAACTCTTTACTTCATGAAACATAATTAAGTCAATATTTATGCACTGATATACACAGATGAGTCTGAGATTATTTTTATGTATGTAGTTAAATTAATGTATCACGGTGTACTGAAATTTTAGTACACTTTAAAGTGATTTCAGCAAATTATCAGTATTATCACCATGTTTTGGTTTACAAACAAAAAAAAGAAATGAACCCATGAATTTGCACTGTTTTTCTCTTCTTGGAATACTCTTGATGACTTACACCAATCTCTGTGTTCAGATATTACTCCTGGAGAAGTTTGGGGGTTATGGACTAGTAGGGATGAACCCTGGTCAGCTGCTTGCACGGCGGTACCTTACCAGCTCTACTGTCCCTTTAGCCTCTGTACATGTTCCTTTTAACAACACAGTTTACACAAGACCATCATTTTTCATTTTTATGTAAACTCTGAGCTCAAAGTCAGATGTGCTTAACCAGCTGTTCCCCAGTGCCTCTTATTCAGAAACACTAGGCTGTGATTTCAGGTAAATTATCTTTTTGCTTCATAGTTATATCTAATGAATAGAATTTTTCTTTCAGTGATATCCTTAATATTCTCATATTTTTATTATAGATTATTTTTATTATAGATTTTTATAATATTAACAGAATTAGTATTATAAGAATAAGCTTTAATCAAATTTGAAATAATTTATAAGATAATTCTAGTGTGTAATTTAAGTTCATGGGCTTTTAAACCATCTTTTTACTATGATCTTTTATTTTCTGCATTACAAACAGAAAGAAACAGAGCTACATGGCTTTTCACTTTGTTTTTGACATTCCCCAAGGACTTCCAAACTAGATAGGGTTCATTCCTCGATTGATTGACACACTCTCTCTCAAGCACCATTGTATCAAGGGGCCATGGTATAATCATACTGCAACTTAATTATTAACACAATCAAGTAGTGCCTCTCATATTCAACTGAAGTGCAGGTGAACTGAGCTAAGTACTTTTTGGACTCAAAAATATGATCATTATTACAATTTTATAAGTACTATAAGAATGAATAGTTCAAATTTACAATAATTTATTACCTTCAATGTACAGATGCCTGATAGATCATGAGTAGCGACTTTCATTTTATTATTCATTTGGTGAACTAGTAATAGTGTTTATTTCACAGGATTGATTTCTGGATCCTGCATTAGTGATTGATCTTTGAAGCAGGTGCAAGAGAAAAGTGCACATGGCAACAATGATAGAGCAGAAGGAAGGGGTCAGAGTTGAACTACTCAGCCAGAATGTGCAAGTCCTCAGATGCATCCTGTCTGCATGCCTGTGACCGACTACACTTCAATCCCTGGCATCATCTATATTGCCTGAGCACAGAGCTTAGAGTAAACCCCAACCACAAGTGGGACTGATCCCCAAATAAACCAAAAAGGTTAAAAAACATTTTAAATTACCATAATGCAAAAAGATCCAAGCATTTAAAATTAGTAACATTTTAGAATACTTGCCATAAAATCCAGAAGAGATTTTTTTAAGAGACAGAATGAAATATTTGTAATTATTTATAATGATATAATATGAGACATCAATTCTAATTATTAAATTCTGTTAATAAAATATCATTTAATGAGAGTGTATGCTTTTATATAAATGCCACAATCATAAAAATTATAAGTTGAATAAATATTGCAAACAAGATGCTTTTGTTGCATTTAGAAACCAGTATATACTTTTAAATAAAATAATTTTTTGAAATATAATAATTTCTGAAATATTTTAGTATAGATGTATAATTAAAAGGCTATTAAAGGCTATATACATCATTAGTATAGATGTATATTAAAAGGCTATTAATTCATCATATAACTGAGTTTATGTTTTATATATAGCAAAGCTATATATAGCTTTGCTATATATAAAACATAAACTCATTTATATGAGTTACATCCGACTTCCCCTCGTCAGAACTCCACCCAGCAGACCAGCCTATCACAGCCTGGCTCACACGGCCCCTTGTGGCTGCGTGGTTCATCAATAAATGCTGGATTTTTAGATGACTATAAGAGTATGCTACCTGCATGGCAGAGCCTGGCAAGCTACCCGTGTCGTATTTGATATGCCAAATATCAGTAACAATTACAGACCTCATTCCCATGACCTGATGGAATGGTTTGAGGCTCTTCATGTTCTTGGAATCAACCTATTCCATTCTTGGAGAGGCAGACATGGGCAGAGCTGCTACTTGCTCTCCCTGTGCCCGTCGTTCACGAGGCGCCCAGGAGGGACAGCGGGTTCTTGCCCTGGCCTGCCACACCAGCAGAGCCTTGCAACAAGCCAGACGACCCCCCCACTCCATGAGGGCCTCCATTTTCCACATCCGGACTTCTCTCTCATCAGAACCCCACCCAGCAGACCAGCCTATCACAGCCCAGCTCATCGAGATCCACCCTGCTGCAGTCTTTTTTTAATCCGGCCCAGGTATGCTGATCCAGAGACAGACATGGGGCAGAGCTGCTACTTGCTCTCTCTGTGCCCCGTCACTCACGAGGGACCCAGGGACGGATGGAGGGTTCTAGCCCTGGCCCGCCACACCAGCAGAGCCTTGCAACAAGCCAGATGACCCCCCACTCCATGAGGGCCTCCATTTTCCACATCCGGACTTTTCTCTCCTCAGAACTCCACCCAACAGACCAGCCTATCACAGCTTGGCCTGGGGGCCGCTTGCCTCCGCATGGTTCATCAATAAATGCTGGACTTAGAGATGAATACAAGAGTATGCTACCTGCACGGCAGAGCCTGGCAAGCTACCCGTGTTGTATTTGATATGCCAAATACCAATAACAATTATAGACTTCATTCCAGAATGGATTGAGGCTCTTTATGTTCCTGGAGCAAGCAGATGCCCTTGGGCTCTACTAGCATGAGACAGGACATGTTACTGGGGCCCGCCTCGAGCAAATCGATGATGAACGGGAAGACAGTGATACAGTGATAAAGTGATGTTCTTGGAGCTGAATGATGCCCTTGGGCTCTACTTGCATGAGTCAGGTCATATGGAGATGTTACTGGTGCCCGCTCGAGGCAATCGATGATGAACGGGAAGACAGTGATACAGTGATATAGCTTTGCTATACTGGCATTTTAAATCAAGATATAACTGTTTTAGTAATTTTCCTACTTCAGTTATTCTATGAATTGGTATCCAGATAAAATAAAGTCTGGCATTTAGATTATCTATTTTATTAAAAATTTCAGATTATTAGAAAAATTATAATTATTGTTAAAGACAACAGCTATATTCTTTTCTATTTAAAACAAACATGAAACATTAAAAAAGAACAAAATACAGTAAATACACACACCTACAAATCCAATGATGTAAAGTATAAAAATCATTAAAAATGATGTAAAGTATAAAAAAGTATAAAAAGTATAGGCTAGATCATATAGCATTATTCTCAAGATTTAGTATTAGCTATGTAGTGTCATAGGTTTATTAATAGAAAAGTAGAATTCAGGTGTTTCTAGTACTTTGAAGGCTTTTCAAAATTACTTAAAAAACGACTCATGTTTTATTTTTTTCATTTTGTCAAAAGTTTTGTAACAAATTTTATTCAATAAATTATATGTTTTTCCATATTATTAAATATTTTAAAATGGCTGGATATTCAAAATAAGAACATATTATCAACTATGAAGGATGATAATTTGTATTTCTTTAGTATCCCTAATAGGTCAGTACCAAGAATAGACAAATATAAATAACTTTAGGTTAAAAATAAACAAATATTTCCTCTTAGATCTGCTACGATATCCTGAGGATACATATTTTGAGATTCTAACACCAGGTTGAGATATGAAAACGTTAAATGTTTTGATAATTAGTTGCAGTTTGCCTCCTAAACCATTATATGACAGTAATGTTTAGAAACACTTGTTTTACCATATGCTCTCTATCACTGTGGTATCAATTAATTTTACACCAATTTTGGAGGTGAACATGCTATTCCATTTGTTTTATATTACCAGTTAATGATACACAGATGTTAGCTTTGTTTTTATTCTCTCAAATGTTTCTTAGCCTTTTTTAGTTCTTATTTTATGGTGTAGTTTATTATATTTACTTGTTATTTTATTTGATGGGTGAATTTTTAAAATAAGAACATGTTATCGACTATGATGGATGATAATGTATATTTATTTAGAATCCCTAAGAGGTCAGTTTTTAGAACTTTAGTATTATTTGTATCCAACTTTTAGAATCAGTTTTAGAATTGTATCCAACTTTTCTTAATGATTTGAGCAGTAATACTGGATCTCATTAAGCATGGCAGTCAATAGACCTCTGAAAATAGTTTCTCATTGTTGTGTCAGAATTCTTCCAAATGTATCTGTACTTCTTATGACTTGAACTCTTTTAGTTATCCTGATTGTGGAGTTTGTGCAACAAAGGGTAAGATTGTTGGTTACATTTTCTATCAACATGAAAGATTTTGTGAAGAAAAACATCTCTTTATTTAATTTTATCAGAGAAGGTGAAGAGCTACTAGACAGAATGAGGAAAATAGTTGCAGAATAGAGGAGGAGACTATTAGGGGAACTAAAAGAGGAGAGAAAGGTGAAATGTGAAATTGAAAAAAAAAAGATTAGGGTGAGAAGCTGCACAGACCCAGCGATCTCTCTTCTTACAAAAAGAAATCGAAGGCACCAGAGAAGGTGAAAGATTCCCGACACTACACAGTAAAAACAAAAATAAAAACCACTTTGGAAAAAAATTAATAAAGCTGGAAAATACCCACCAAAAAAGGTAATAATACTGAAGGATGGATGGATGGATTGATGGATGGTTGGGTGGATGGGTTGATGGATGGATGGTTGGATGGATGGATGGATGGATGGATGGATGGATGGATGGATGGATGGATGGATGGATGGGTGGATGGATGGATGGAGGGAGGCCTGGGTGGAAATGTGAGCTGTATTAAAATGCTTTATAAACACACCAGTGGGTACTCCATGGGAATTATTCAGTTGTGTCAATATTTCCCCAAAAATGAGAAGCAAAGAATTCTGAACTAAAAACAGCGTGACTTCTCGTTGCCATGACAATATATTATACTGTGACTTTGAGTAGATTATCTATTTAGCTATGAGGGAATGATTGGTTTACTTGACATGCAACAAATTACATAACTACATTAAATATATTTTCCATTGTGCAAATAGATTTTATTGCTCATCATTTTATCTCAAGTGACAAGTACAGTATTTCTCTTAATTTGGTTGATGCTTAGGTAGGTTTTTTCAAATAAAAAATAAGTAAATTTTAATGTATTTTATTATTGACATTGGCATATGATATACAGTAATATTGAATATAGTTAAAAATTAGTAATTATAGCATACACACTAGAAATTTTAATTTTTCTACTTCAGTTAAAGGGCCAATATCTAAAATATAAAATTTTTTTAAAAGAATACAAAACAAACAACAGCAACAAGAAAACGTTGTTATAAAAAGCTCTAGGTGCATTGTAAGCATATAGTTTTTCCCCCATGTGTATCTTTAAACAATGGACGTGCAAAACAATAAGGTTAACTGTGTTAGACTAAATTGTGTTCTTGTATGTGCTACATTGAATGGAAACTTTGTATTATAATTATCATAGAGAAGTACAGTTTGCATCATAATATGGCAATTTTTTTCTCAATAAAACCTTTCAGTGTTCTTTAATAAAAATCATTTTAACTTCTATAGAGGCAGAAGAGGAGGATTTTTTTTTTTTTTTGCTTTTAGGGTCACACCTGGCGATGCTCAGGGGGTTACTCCTGGCTCTGCACTTAGGAATTACTCCTGGCGGTGCTCGAGGGCCATATGGGATGCCGGGGATCGAACCCGGGCCGGCACAGGCCCGCCGCGTGCATGGCAAACGCCTACCCACTGGGCTATCGCTCCGCCCCAGAAGAGGAGGATTTAAATAAGAATGACGGTAATAAGGGATGTTGGTGATTCATATAGGTATTTCTCAATCATTTTCTCTGCCCTCTTCTAACTTTTTATTTCTTCCTGAGCTCCCAGTCCAACAGGAAGGCCTTATAGTCTTATGCAATGTGTCTCCCTATGTATGTGACACCTACTTTGGACTTCCTGAAAATATCAAGTTTGCTGTGTCAACAATAACTTTTATGATTATCTGACTTTCTTGAAACCTTTTAAAAATTACTAACCCTTCATAATTAATGTTTTTTAAAAGATCCTACTAAACTTGTTATAAATATATTGAGACTACATTCCATTCTAGTCAATGGATGGAATGAAATGAACGTAATGCCTGGAATGTCGCTCTGATTCTGATTTGTAACTTATCATGTAATAAGTTTAAGAAATATTGGTGTACTTCCTTGTTTTAACTTGAGAAATGATTTACATAGAACAAAAGAGGAAAGCAACTTCAGACCCTCTCCTTGTTAGTCTTATTATCGATCATTTGGGTTATATGTGTGATATATGTATGTGTAGAGGTGTGTGCTCTATGTGTCTAATATATCATCAAATGATTCTAGGTCAGTAGTTTTGCCTTCTAATTGTCTAAAGATCCATCACTGTGACAGCAGGCTCAATGCACAGAGGCAGTCATTTCTGTAAGTGATTAGCTCTGTGAATGTGTACAATGGAGCATCTAAAAATGGATTTCAAATGTGTGGTAGAAAATAATTTTTCACAGAAATTGGGAAACACAATGTTACATTTATAAGCTTGTATGACAGCATTAATCGTTAATCTCAAGATTTATAGGAAGGCTTCTGCAGTCCAATCACCAAATAGTAGCTTAGGACCACTTAAAGACAAGCTAATATAAAGGAGAGTCACAAAATAGGAATATAGTTATTGAATGTTTCATTGGAATATAGAGATTAAAAACCCTCAATTCAGGAAGCAATGTTATTTCTCAGTATGTTTTTCTCTTAACCATTATAGACCCAGAGTAGTTCGCAAGATATTTTTAATAAAATTTTTGAAATTAATGGCATAAGTAGCAGAAACAGTAATTATAATAAAAATATCCAAATATAAGAAATGTTCGATGTATGAACATATATAAAAATGCATATATTGTATTTGCTTATTTGTATTCCTAGCAAGCAATATCAATTTCTATATTCAATGTAGGTTTTTAGGGCTGGAGAAATAGTACTGTGGGTAGGGTGTGAACTTTTCACAAAACCAACACAGATTCAATACCTACCACCGTATGCAACCCCAGAGCCCTGGCAGGAGTTAGTCCTGAGCACAGAGATGGGAGTAACCCTGAACACAGAGGAGTAAGCCCTAGCACAGTCAGGAATAGCCCCAAATAAACAGACAGGCAAGAAAGAAAATATGTAAGGTTTTTTGTTCAATTTGACTAAATAATTTTGTCAAATTCAATTAACTATAATTCAGTTTGCCTATAATAATTTTTCCAAATTCACTATAATTTGATAATTGATATTTCACTTGTATCTTGTCTTCCTTTTGTTCATCAGTTTGTTCAAATGGACCCCAGTAACATTTCCATTCGTTGATAATGAGGTCCATTATTATTACTATTTTTGGCATATCAAATACACCACGGGTAGCTTGCCAGGCTCTGCCATGGCTCTGGGTTCATCCCAGGGACGCAGTCTTTTTCTATGTTAGAACATCAACCATCCAGGGCCGACGGGGCAGAACCCTGGGTGTAGACAAGCCTGTCTTCTCTCTGGCGCCTGACAACACAGCTGGGCACCGCAGCCACACCTGCAATACCTTGAGTGGCAGGCAGCCCAATTAATATTTATAATTGATATTTATTATTTTTAAATAGTACTCTTATAATCATATCACAAAACTATATATTAATTCAAGTTGGCTATAATAATTTTGTAAAGTTTGCTTTATCAAGAATAACTTATAAAACTTTCTTGAAACCTTTCAAAAATTACTAACACTTCACATTTAACATATTTAAGAGATCCTACTAAACTGGTTATAAATATATAAGAATATTTATATTAGATATAAAATAATATTGATTATATTATTGTTATATATTATTGCAACATACATATATAGTTCAGAATATATAATACATGTGTTCCTTTTCAAGACTACCCTCAGAAATAGATGCTGATTTTCGTAACTCATGGCCAAGTTTAAACACCTTTCCTTTTTATATTCATTTACAGAGGACTAAGTAAATATGCTGTTTACATTGTACTCATTTCATTTAACCACCTTCTCTATAGGACTATCTTCCCAGCATCTCAAATCATCACTGCAGGTAGTGGAGCAGATACTCGTATTTTCCTGTTTTGGTTCTGTGCTCAGAGCTCACTCCTTAGGGCCCAGGGGGCCATATGCAGCACCAGCCACTGAGTTGGACTCGACTGCAGGAGCTTTAGCGCTCTCACCTCTCCAGTCCCAGCCAGTTTCTCTCAACTGAAACATGATCTCCACTACCCTAAAGTCCATCCCTTCACTTCTCTCTTTTTTTTGCACACCTGTACATGAACCACCAGCTTGTAGAAAAGTTCTTTCCAACTGTGTCTTCTTCAGTGAGATCCAAGAAAAAGAACACTTTGTTTCTCAGCTAATAGAATTTTTTTCATAAAGGAAGCTTTCTGGATAGCTCTGTTCTACTGATCGCTGCCTCTGTATCAAGAGGCTGGGACTGAGGTTTCTTCATCTGACAGCACAGCTTAGCTTCAAGGAAGGGAGAAGTCTGTGTGACAATATACAGAGATTCACCTAATGTGTCAAATAGACGGAAATCTGTAAGTTCCAGAGGGAAGGAGGGAATGGGAAGACTCAGTACTGTCTCCGTCTGAGGCTGCAGAGGACCAAACCAGGCTCTGTACGTGAGCATCAGAGAGAGACTCTGTCGGGATTTCGGAGCAGAGACAACTGCCACTCAAGGACAAAGCCCCGGTGCACATAGGGAACCTCTGGGGACCATCACCTGACACGGAAAAGACTCTGTTCTGCCTTTTCAACATTGCAGTTCCGCCGCCACAGAGCTGTTCACCACAAAAGACACAGGTAATTTTAAGATCAAGTGCCCTCCCTGGGCGCCCAACCCTAAGGGAAACAATCTGTTGTGTGTGCAGGGGACAGAGGGCACAGAGCCCATACAGGTAACCGTGTTGAAGTCTGGTAAGATCAAAGTTCACACTTCCCATTCCACTGAGAAATGCATTGTCTGTGGTTCCGTTAAAGAGCAAACACAGAAACAGCTGCTTACCTCTGTCATAAATTCACTATTATTTTTATGGGCAAAAGACTGCAAACTCTGTCCAACATGTTTAGGTACATTTGTGGTTTCTATGGAATCTCTTTCTTGAAGGTTTTTTTTTGCTTTAGTCAGTGTCTTTTTCCTTTCTATACATTTGCTTTAGTTGATTGTTTTTTAAGTAGAACACAGACATAATATATTATTTTGATCCAATGGTTAAATTCCTGAGGACAAAATTAAAAGGAACATTTGCAATAATTTTATTAAGATATTTAAAATCAGGTATAAAATTAAACCACACCTCAGAGACTGGCACATATCCAAAAGAGCAAGAACAATAAGTGCTGGTGATTTTTGAACTCTCACCCCGGCCTGCCTGCATCTCAGGTAGAGTGTCTGGGGTGCGGGTTGGCGTGGCGGGTGCCTGGGGCTGTGGTAGAGCCCCAGGTCTCGGCAGAAGGTGGAACTACAACCCCCAGAAGTCTGAGCGGAACCGGAAGTAAACCGTCATTTTGAACTCTCACCCGGCCTGCCTGCATCTCAGGTGGAGTGTCTAGAAGTGCGCGGCTGGCGGGCGGGCGCCTGGGGCTGTGGTAGAGCCCCAGGTCTCGGCAGAAGGTGGAACTACAACCCCCAGAAGTCCGAGCGGAACCGGAAGTAAACCGTCATTTTGAACTCTCACCCCGGCCTGCCTGCATCTCAGGTAGAGTGTCTGGGGGTGCGCGGCTGGCTGAAAAGTTCCCCGATTTAAAGGATGAAGGCATCCAGATCCAAGAAGCCTACGTGTACCGCAAGAAGAGACCCCAATAGAAAGACCCCAAGACACATCCTAGTCAAAGTAATGGATGCCATAGACAGAGACAGAATTCTTCAGGCAGCAAGATCAAAGAAGGAAATTGTGTACAAAGGAGCATCCATTCGACTTTCAGCAGACTTCTCAGAAGACACCCTCCAAGCCCGAAGGCAGTGGTGGGATATAGTAAAAAAACTTAATGAAATGAACGCCTCAGCAAGAATTCTTTATCCAGCTAATCTCTCACTCAGATTTGAAGGACAGATATACAACTTCTTGGATAAACAACAGCTTAGGAACTTTGTAAAATCAAAACCAACCTTAAAAAGAAGGACTGAATGATCTACTATAAGACGAAACATAACCCAAAAGAACAACCAACCTATACAGAGAGATGGCACAAAATCCCCTGACAATAATATCTCTCAATGTCAACGGTCTAAATGCACCAGTTAAGAGACACAGAGTGGCAAAATGGATCACAAAATTGAATCCGACATTCTGCTGCCTTCAAGAAACACACCTGAACAATCGGAGCAAAGACAGGATCAAAATAAAAGGCTGGAAAACAATCCTTCACTCAAACAACCCATCCAAAAAGGCTGGGGTAGCCATACTGGTATCTGACAACATAGAATTCAGGCTGAAGAAGGTCAGAAGGGACAGTGAAGGTCACTTGTTAATAGTCAAGGGATGCATATATCAGGAAGAAATAACGCTATTAAACATATATGCACCCAACGAGGGGCCAGCAAAATACCTAAAACAACTACTAATAGACTTCAAAGAAGACATTGACAGCAACACAATTGTAGTTGGAGACTTCAACACTGCTCTATCAACCCTGGATAGATCAACAAGATTGAAACTTACCAAGGAAATACTGGCCCTAAAAGAGGAGATGGAAGAAAGAGGGCTGGTAGACATATACAGGACATTTCATCCCCAAAAAGCTGAATACACTTTCTTCTCCAGTGCACATGGAACATACTCAAAAATAGATCACATGCTGAGCCATAAATCATACCTCCATAAAATCAAGAAGATCGAAATTGTGCCAACTATTTTTTCAGACCATGATGCACTGAAAATAGAAGTTAATTGTACACAAAAAACGGAGACCAATACCAAGTACCTGGAAACTAAACAGCTCACTGCTGAAAAACCAGCAAGTCATAAAAGAAATCAAAGAGGAAATCCAAAGATTCCTTGGAAACAAATGAGACTGAAGACACGAATTACCAGAACTTGTGGGATACGGCAAAAGCAGTGTTAAGAGGCAAGTTCATAGCTCTTCAGGCATTCATCAGAAAAGAAGAAAAGGCCATCATAAACAGTCTGACTTCCCAACTTAAGATCTTAGAGAGTGATCAACAAAAGGAGCCCAACCCAAGCAGAAAGAAAGAAATAATAAAACTAGAGCAGAAATCAATGAGATGGAATGTCAAAAAACAATCCAGAAGATCAACGAAACCAAAAGCTGGTTCTTTGAAAAAATAAACAAGATTGACAAACCACTTGCAAGACTTGTAAGAAAAGGAAAAGAGAGAACCCAAATAAATAGAATCAGAAATGAAAACGGAGACATCACAACTGAAAACACAGAAATTCAAAAGATCATCAGAGATTACTATGAGAGCCTGTATGCCACGAAACAAGAGAACCTAGAAGAAATGGACAAATTCCTGAATTCCTATAGCTTTCCAAGTCTGCAACAAGAAGATTTGGAATACCTCAACAAACCTATCTCCATCGAGGAAATAGAATCGAAATCAAAAGTCTCCCCAAACAAAAAAGCCCAGGCCCAGATGGATTCACCAGTGAATTCTACAAAACCTTTAAAGAGGACCTACTCTCAATTCTTTTTTAAGCTCTTCCGGCAAATTGAAGAAACAGAAATACTCCCAAATAGCTTTTACAAGGCAGATATCACCCCTGATACCCAAAGCAGACAGAGATGTCACAAAAAAGGAAAACTACAGACCAATCTCCCTGATGAATACAGATGCTAAGATCTTCAACAAAATACTAGCAAATAGAATCCAAAGAGTCATCAAAAAGATTGTACACCATGACCAAGTGGGATTCATCCCGGGAATGCAAGGATGGTTCAACATCCGCAAGTCAATCAACATAATACATCATATCAACAAAAAGAAAAATAAAAACCATATGATCATATCAATAGATGCAGAGAAGGCATTTGACAAGATTCAACACCCGTTCATGATGAAAGCCTCCGTAAAATGGGGATTGAAGGAACCTTCCTCAAGATAATCCAGGCCATCTGCTACAAGCCCACAGCGAGCATCATTCTCAATGGGGAAAAACTGAAAGCCTTCCCCTTAAGATCAGGGACAAGACAAGGCTGCCCACTCTCACCACTTCTATTCAATATAGTACTGGAAGTACTTGCCATAGCAATCAGGGAAGAAAAAGACATTAAGGGCATCCAGATAGGAAGGGAAGAAGCCAAGTTATCACTATTTGCAGATGACATGATATTATACCTGGAAAACCCAAAACTTTCTAACAAGAGGCTCCTAGAAATAATACATTCTTACAGTAGAGTAGCAGGATACAAAATCAATACCCAAAAGTCAATGGCCTTCCTATATGCAAACAGCGAAAGAGAAGAAAGGGACATTAAAGAAACTATCCCATTCACAATTGCACCGCAGAAAATCAAATACCTATGAATCAGTCTGACAAAGAATGTAAAGGATCTCTACAAAGAAAACTACAAAACATTACTTAAGGAAATAAAGAAGACCTGAGGAAATGGAGACACATTCCCTGCTCATGGACTGGAAGGATCAACATTATCAAAATGGTAATACTCCCTAGAGCTTTATACAGATTCAATGTGGTCCCTATAAAGATATCCATGATGTTCTTCAAAGAAATTGAACAAACACTCCTGAAATTTGTATGGAATAATAAAAACCCCACGAATAGCTAAAGCAATCCTTGGGAAACAGAAGATGGGAGGTATCACTTTCCCAACCTCAAGCTCTACTACAGAGCAGTTGTAATTAAGACAGTGTGGTATTGGTATAGAGACAGACCCGTAGACCTATGGAATAGAACTGAGTATCCTGAAACGCACTCACAAATATACAACCACTTAATCTTCGATAAAGGAGCAAAAAATATTAAGTGGAGCAAAGAAAGCCTCTTCAACAAGTGGTGCTGGGAAAACTGGGCAGCTACATGTAAAAAAATGAACTTAGACCTCCTTCTAACGCCATGCACAAAAGTCAGATTAAAATGGATTCTAGATCTCGATATCAGACATGAATCTATAAGGTACATCGAAGAAAACATAGGAGAAATGCTCTCTGACATCGAAACAAAAAGTATCTTTAAAGACGACACACCACTGACCAAGCAAATGGAAGCAAAGATAAACAAATGGGATTATATAAAATTGAAAAGCTTCTGCACCTCAAAAGAAACAGTGACCAAGATACAAAGACAATCCACAGAGTGGGAAAGGATATTCACCCAATACCCATCTGACAAGGGGTTAATATTCAGGATATATCAGGCACTGGTAGCACTCCACAACAAGAAAACAGCCAACCCCATCAAAAAATGGGGGAGAAGAAATGAACAGAAGCTTCCAAAAAAGAAGAAATTCGAATGGCCAAAAAGGCATATGAAAAAGTGCTCTTCATCTTTAATCATCAGGGAGATGCAAATTAAAACAACAATGAGGTACCATCTCACCCCACAGAGACTGGCACACATCCAAAACAGCAAGAACAACCAGTGCTGGCGTGGATGTGCCGGAAAAAGGGACTCTCATCCACTGCTGGTGGGAGTGCCGACTGGTCCAGCCCTTTTGGAAAACAATATGGGCATTCCTCCGAAAGCTAGATATTGAGCTCCCATTTGATCCAGCAATAGCACTCCTGGGAATATACCCTAGAGACCGAAAAACACAGAGCAGAAACACTATCTGTACTTCTTTATTCATCTCTGCGCTATTCACTATAGCTAGAATCTGGAAACAACCTAAATGCCCGAGAACAGAGGACTGGCTAAAGAAACTGTGGTTCATCTACACTATGGAATACTATGCGGCTGTCAGAAAGGATGAAATTATGAAATTTACCTGCAAATGGATGGACATGGAGTCTATCATGCTGAGTGAAATTAGTCAGAAGGAAAAGGACAGATATAGAATGACTGCATTCATTAATAGGATATAGATACCAGTGTTTTAATAAATATGGGAAATGGTAATGGCAGATTAAAACTCACCACTGAATATACACAAAGAGACTTAAGTGATAAACTCTAAATATCTGCAGGGCTAGTCATAATGTGTAAAATAAGAGGGAGAGAGATGCAGAGACAGAGAGAGAGATAGAGAGAGAAAGAGAGGAAACTGGGGTACCTGCTATTAAGGGGGTAGGGGACGGGAGGGGAGGGGTACATTGGTGGTGGAAATGGGGCATTGGTGGAGGGATGGGTGCTGGAATACTGTATTACCAAGAACCAATTATGAACACCTTTGTAATTGTGTGTTTCACGGTGGTATAATAAAAAAATTAAAAAAAAAAAAGAAAACTAAGA
Source organism: Cryptotis parvus (assembly GCA_021461705.1). NCBI lineage: Eukaryota > Metazoa > Chordata > Mammalia > Eulipotyphla > Soricidae > Cryptotis > Cryptotis parvus. Next base: position 45,003 of record JAJIBD010022485.1, read on the forward strand.
AATATGGACTCGGTTCTTTCCAATCTAACCCTCTCTATCCATCCCTTCCACAGAATGTGATATGGAAGTTGTGGGAGGTAGTAGTAGTTTTGTTGAGTCAATTTTGGAGACTAAAAAATAACCTGTCCATTTCCCTTGAATATCTCATCCCAAACCCTTAACCAGGCACCAGAGTCCCAATTTATCATAGTAATTTAAAACTTTGTCTGTGGTAACCTGACTTATGAACATTATGAAAAATGATATATCCTTTTTTTTTTTTTTTTTTGCTTTTTGAGTCACACCTAGCAATGCTCAGGAGTTATTCCTCGATCTGCGCTCAGGAATTACTCCTGGCAGTGCTTGAGGAACTATATGAGATGCTGGGGATTGAACCCAGGTTAGCCATGTGCAACCCCTACTGCACTATCAAAATCCCAGCTCCTATTGCTATATCTTTAAGTTGGGCCTTTTTTTATTACTAACCTCAGAGATTTTTGAGAATCATAGGAATTACCAGTAGACTAGAATGAAGAGTTATGAGGATGCTTGTTACCACAGTCCTTGGTCAGAGATTCAGAGATCTTGGGTGAGAGGGCAGTATGCTGGACTTTCCTAAGAGTCTCAGCCTCGGCATGGACATCAATCAGGGTGGAGTATAAATAGATGCCTATTATTCAGTGCAATAATTGAGCACAGCTTTGCACACATGCCATTATCTTAGCTACTTGGGCTTTTTCTTAAAGAGGAGCCTCCCGGGACCACAGGCTATCATGAGCTTATAGCGTTGCTCCTGGAACACATTCTCCAGGTTAACAGCTGATGAATTGGATGTTCTTGGAGAGGGTAACAGTATGGAAGGAAAAGAGTGATACAATGAACTCAGGTCCTGGACAAAGAACAAGCATTGGAAGCAGTCCCAACCCTAATATGGAATCACTTGCCCTTGTAGTCACTCTTGACTGGGAAATGTCTGGGTTGAAAGTGATAATCTAGGTGGGAATGATAATACAGCAAATTGGGTAGGGTGCTTGCCTTGCATGTGACTGACCTGTGCTCAATCCCTAGCATCTCTATAGTCCCCTGAAACCTGCCATGGATAATCCCTGAGAGCCAGGAGTAATTCCTAAGCACCATAAGGTGTGTCCCAACAATCAAAATGAGAAAAAGAGAGAAAAGAAAGAAAAAAGGAAGGAAGGAAGGAAGGAAGGAAGGAAGGAAGGAAGGGAAGGAAGGAAGGAAGGAAGGAAGGAAGGAAGGAAGGAAGGAAGGAAGGAAGGAAGGAAGGAAGGAAGGAAGGAAGGAAGGAAGGAAGGAAGAAGGAAGGAAGGAAGGAAGGAAGGAAGGAAGGAAGGAAGGAAGGAAGGAAGGAAGGAAGGAAGGAAGGAAGGAAGGAAGGAAGGAAGGAAGAATAGGAGAAAGGAAGGAGGGAGGGAGGAAGGATGGGAGGAAGGAAGAGATAATCTAGAAGTATATCTTTCTAGTTCTAAAAATCGATGCTTCTCAGCACTGGAGAAGAAAGAACAGGGACACCAGGAGGATGGGTAAAAAATAAACAAAGAGGAACTTCACCAAATGAGGGTGTTTTATTCATTTCGTATGGAAAGATGTGTTGCTTCCACGTGGAACGACTGCACAGCTGTGGGTCTGGAGTGGTTGGGTCTGGAGTGTCTCTCTTCCGTGTTGCCAGCACAGCTGTGGGTCTGGAGTGTGGAAGCAACCCATGGAGCTCCTTAGGGCAGTAAATGGCTTGGGAAGCCCCTGGCCGGAGTCCGAACATAGCTCCAAGGGTTCGCTCACACCAGCAGGGGGAGGCCACGCTGGCCAGTCTTGGAGCAGGGATTTGGCTCCTCCTCCCATTCCTCCACCTCCATGTCAGTGGGTGAGCTGTGAGCTCCCAACCAGCACAGCCAGCAAGCCTCGGAGAGAGACACTCCAGACCCACAGTTGTGCTGGCAAATACCGGAAGAGAGACACTCCAGGACCAACCACTCTAAGACCCACAGCTCCGCCGGTGCACGGTAGCTCTGTGGCTATGCAATATTCTTAGATAATACTGGAATTTAGGACCAGGCCTTTCCCAGGATCTTTCATATTTATACACTGTTTATAGTTCTAGGCAGGTTCTAGCCATGGGCCGCCATCCCAGTGAGCCTAATAAGAAGCCAGAGGACCCCCCACACACACCATGAGGTCAGTCATTCTCAACATCCATACTCCACAGCTTCTCAGAGCTCCACCCTAGAGAAAAGCTGATTTCTCCCCCATTGAAGTTCATCAGTAAATTCTCAAGATGAGAGCCTACTACTGATAGTGTACCACCCACATGGCAGAGCCTGATAAGCTACCCATGTTGTATTTGATATGCCAAAAATCAATAACAATTATAGAACTCATTCCTGTGACCTGCATGAATAGTTTGAGCCTCTTCATGTTCCTGGAGCAAGCAGATGCCCTTGAGCTACACTTGCTTGTGCAGTATCTATGAAGATGTTACCGTGCCCACTCGAGCAAATTGATGAACAACGGAAGACAAGTGATACAATTATGGAAAGATGTCACTGAGGTGTCACAGAGATGCAGTAGATCAGGAAGGGAAGGGACTTCCTGCTTTCTTGGAGACAAGCAGAGAAAGCACCATGAGTTGTCTAGCACCAAAGGAAGCCGCCCTGGTTCCTCATAAGTTCCCTATAGGCCAGTGCATGTAGCCAGGCAGAAGGTGAGGAGCCCCACTCATCTCCTACCTCCATTGCCATCCCTAGTTTTTAATGCCACTGCCATGCAGTGGTAGCTGAAATAGCAGTAATATAGAGACTCTTCAATGTTTAAAAATAAATAATGAATACAAACCTCAGCATATTGAATTCCAAAGACCACAGACAGTTTAGCCAGAAGCATAAAGATAACGCTGCAACATAGACTAAAAATCTGGGTTGCTGCCCAAGATCTGTCACCAACTAGAGTGTCTGTGTAACTTCGAGGAAGGCACTTTCCCTCTCTGAGCCTTCGCTTCCTGCCCTTGAAAGTCTGAGTTTAATCTGGATCGCCTCCAGGACTCTTCCAGGTCTGCTGTTCCATGAGCCTATCCACGATATTATTCCAGAAGGTAGTATTCCCTTCTAATAACACAGCATAATGAAAATTCCCTAGCGCCAAGTGCAACACCTCTGTTTCCTTTGCACGGCTGATTGAATTAGTGGAAACCAAGCAGGCTCTCACCAGAGAGCCTGGGAAATTGCTGGATATTTGGGGCAGATTACTGAGGTTAGTACAGTTGCTCTTGGCTGAGCCAAGCAGAGATCCAGAGACTTCTTTTGAGCTGTGAAAAAGAAGCAGAGCAGTTCTGTTATATAGAAAACAGATCTAAGCCTTTGCTTGATAGGCAAAAAGCCTTTGCCTTTGCTCTGTGACCATCTGATGCTAGGGAGGTACATTTGTTCTTTGATCAGCCTTTACTTCTGATGCCAGGGAAGGTACATTTGTTCTTTGATCACTTTTTAAACATCTCTATTAGCATTTTTTACTTATATATGGCTATAGAAGTAAGTCTGAAAAAATTCCTGAGATTCAACTGATATTGACTAGTTGAATTCCCAGGGTTATCTGGCAATACTATTTACTAAACCTATTCCATGAAGAGCATGTGCCTGTGTGTGTACATATAGGCACATGTGTAAAGAGGAAGTCCTGAAGCCCCCATGATGTCATTCTATGATGGCTGTTGAGGAGATGAGGGCCCCAAGTGAGCCATTGGTGGCCCCCCACAATTTTGCCTTTGCTTTGGTTCCACATGGAGGAAAGAGAACCTTCTAAATCAAAGGAATAGGTATGCTGCGACAAGGGGTTGGGACCATAGTTTCATTCAGTTCTCTGGGTTGGAACTCAGAAGACAAATTCATATTTATTGAAAATCTGCAATGTCCCATATTCTTTGATAAGCTCTTCATAGGCCATTTCTATTTGCAATCCTATGTACACATAACTCTCTGACTGGTGCAATTTTCACCCTTTCATAGATGAAAAGAGCCTTCAATCTACTCACCCTAAAAAACTAAAATTCAGATTCTTCCTTTTGTGAAGACTGAGTTTTCCCAAGTTGCTGAGTAAGGAAAATCCACTTTAACCCCAACTCTTTCTCCGTGAACTTCCCAAATTTGCTAACGTTTGGAAATATATTCTCCAACTCATTCCTGGAATACAGTTAATTGGGAGGAAGAGTAAAGTTAGTGTTACCCCCACAGAATAGCAGGACTTTATTGGTCCCTTCAAGAAAGTGATGAGAAGTAGGAATGAATGTCAACCATGTCCATTCATGTTATATCACAGCTGATATACACAGACCCAAGAGACTTCAAGTCGAGAGTTCAAGCAATATTCTTTCTCCTCTGATGTAGTGCTTCTGCAAGTAACAGCTTTGACTTGTCTTTTATTTCCAAGAAAACTCACCAAGGAAAAATTAAAAACAAAGCTGCTTTGTGAGTAAATAAATATGCATTGAATGAATAAATCAACATAAACCATTCATTCCAAGTCCATTAGTTAATGTTGCCTCATTAATCAGCTCCATTATCCACCTTTCTTAAGAAGACCAGCTGTCTTCAACTCTGTAGGGTTTCTATGGAGCTGTGATCGATCATTAGTTTCCATAGCCTGAAGGAAAAGTGGAGCCACAGTCTTGCAGAATTGCACCTGGAGAAACTGAGAACCAGAAAAAGAAGCTGAGTTACTGACTCAATAGGAAATGGTCAGCTTAATCCATATTCAAACCAGAGAGCTGTACATGGATCTAAGACAGCATCCAAGGTATGATGAAAAGTCCCATTACTGTATCAAGAACCAGAATCTAAGGTTGTCCCTAAAGCTTTATCCAGGTGCAAATTTTGCAGGAGGCTGTCTCTGACCCCAGTGGATCAAATACAGCCAGTTTAAAACAGGAAACACTTGTGGTGTGATCTAAGGAAGTTTCTTTCACTTAAAATAATAATTTTTCCCTAGGCCTCATTTCTTTGGCCTGATTGTGTGTATGTGTGTGTGTATGTGTGTGTGTGTGTGTGTGTGTAATAGATGTATTTGATATGACAAGAGTTAAGTCTAGGCAGTACTGAGAATTTATTAGCATTGCAGAGCACAAGACCCTGCTTACAGGCAAGTTTGGGAGAGAATGCGCTGAATTCTATTGAGCCAGGTGGTCACTAGGGAAAGGATGTTGAAGGATTTCTTATGTGCATGAATGTTTGTGCATGCACATGTTTCTGTATGTGGGTTGGGGAGGCGGAACACAACCAAAGTTTATTATCACCCTTTCATTCATGTAGCCAAAAAACATTGTTGAGAGCACCTAATGGGCCTTTGACATAAACCTGGGAAAGTCAGACCTTAAAAGTTCTGTGAAGTTGTCTCCAAACCCTACGATCAGAGTACCAGTAGAGTGCTAGTACAGGGTTTGGGGCACTTTGCTTTGCCTCTAGTGAATCCCAGTACCATTCTCAGCACCACATACTGTCCCAAGAGCATCACTGGGGCACTCCTGAGCACAGAGCCAAGAACAGGCCCTGAGCACGCCCAAATGGCTTCAACACCTCTCACTCTAGCTCCAAAACACATGCTACTAAAAGAGAGAAGTAAGATGAGCCTCAGGACTTGGTGAACAAATGAGGAGGTCTGAGAATCTAAGCAGAGAAGCAAGAGAATCAGGAGGGTGAGATAGGAGAGCAAAGCTCATACCATGTGATCTGGGAGCATTGTTGCTAGGGGAAGAAAAGAGGGGAAAGGTCACTCTGATTTGGCTCCAACATTATTTTTTTTTCTCCAGTAGAAGTTGGCTTGGATAAAAGCCTCCTTGCCTTTCTCCCTATAAGTGGGCTGAGATCTTTCCCCAAAGCCCTATCAGGCATTCTGGACGCTTCCTTATATTTATATGGGGGAAAAAAAGAAAGTGATTCCCAGCCTCCAGACTTCTTTTTCTTTGAGCTCTACATTTGTCTTTATTGCTGGCATGTTATTTCACTAAAGAGGAAATGTCTTACTTTTAAGACTATGTGGACTGGATATTATAGTACTATTTTTTTTCTACAGTAAATAAATAAATAAGACTTGGAGAGATAGGATAGCTAGTAAGGTGCTCTCCTTGTACACAGCCAGATTGACCTGGGTTCAATCCTTGCACCCCAAAAATTCCCAAGCCCCATCAGAAAAGACCCTGGCGTACAGAGCCGAATTAGCACTGAACAAACACCAGGTATGGCCTCCAAAATTAAACAAGGAAGCTTTATTATTATTTTTTATTTCCAATGTACTTAGCTAAAGTGATGCTAAAAGAACAAAGATCAGAGGACGCCAAAGCTGCATGGAGACTCCCGTGGTTATATAATTGGCTGATAATTAATTCATTTGTTAAAAAGTGGAGCTCTCTTGATACATTATTTTTGAAAAATAATCGTATATGTTCAACTGGCTGCCTGATCGCACTCCATCTGTAAGGCCAAGTTCACAAAATAGCGTTGGGGGAACTTAAATACGTTTTGCATTCTTTCACATAGCTTTTGCAAGAACTGAGTATAAGTCAAGTTGACAGACGCATGAATAATTCCAAAAAAACAACAGAGAGCTCTTCCTATTTCCATAATAGTACAATGAGCAGGGCACTTGCCTTGCATGTAGTCAACCCAGGTTCCATCCCCAGAATCCCATATGGTCCCCTGAGCACCACCAGGAGTAATACCCGAGTGCAGAGCCAGGAGTGACCCCTGATCATTGCCAGTGTGACCCCAAAATTTTTTACTTTAATAAATAAAACAACATAATCCAGAGAGATTTCCTATTGTTTTATGGGAACCATAGATAAATATAGGTACACTAAAATAGTAGTAAACTATTTGCCTTACAGCAATGCACTCATGGGGGATTCAGAGGAAGAGTCATACCCGAGTTATTTCAGTTCTCAGTCAGAGCATAGCATGATGTTTTCTCATTTACATGCATGGGTACCAAAAATGCTTAGAATTAATTTTTCTGGGATTAAGGTCAATTCTGATCTGAAAGTATCTTTTTAAAATCATCTCCCAATACTTTAGTTCAATCACAGCACCCATTATCACAGTAATAATTTGTTACAACAACAGTGGATTTATATGAACTCAGATGCAGAAGAATTTATAGATGATTGTACAGTTTAAGCAGATGGGCCTAGGACCCCTCCTCGATTCCAGGCTTCTCCTTTACCAGTCAGTGTACAATGTCACTTGCCCTGTTCCCTTTATCCTCCCATACATCATAATATTCTTTCCTCACATGAAACTGAAACACACACACCCACACACACAGAAAGAGAGAGAAACTGCTAAAGGATTTGGAATTTGTCTTCCAAACTATAAGACAAAATTTTCTCTTCTGCTCACTTTTTCCCTTCTAGGGATTCCTGGTTGGTCCCCTGATAGGCACCCTTCTTTCCAACACAAAGACCTTCCTTATGGGATTTGTTGAAAGTGATTACACTAACTTAAGCCAATGAGCATGAATGAGCCCCATGGAAACTTCAACAGAAGCCTTTCCAGAAGGCAAACAATGTGTTTGTAAGAACCGAATTGATGAAAACCCTACAGAGGGTCAGGAAGGAATCCATGAGAGATTTTCTAAGGAAAAGCAACCTTGACTTTCTCCTGCCATGAAAAGCCTGGACCTGTTGGTCTGTGATCAGTAATAACACCCTGTGCCTGAAATATATCTTCATGGCTCTACTAAAGCAATTAAATCTGGTTGTCACACGGAACCCATAGCTGTGTAGAGACTGTGTGTTAAGCATCATACAAAGGGTCTCACATATATTATCCCCTTCAATCATCAGTCATATTCCTGGAGCATCCAGATGCCATTGGGCTACACTGACATGATAAGAGAAAAAATAGAAATGTCACTGGTGCCGCCGAGCAAATTGACGAAGAACAGGATGTCAAGTGATCAAGTGAAGTGATCAATCATCAAAACTATTCATTTTATAGATGAGAGAGTAATGATTCAGAGAAGCAATTGCTTCTCTGTGTTAAGAATCTGGCTCTAGTTCTCCAACTGTGTCACTGTATCACTGTATCACTGTCTTCCCGCTCATCATCGATTTGCTCGAGCAGGCCCCAGTAACATCTCCATATGTCCTGTCTCATGATAGTAGAGCCCAAGGTATCTGCTTGCTCCAGGAACATAAAGAGCCTCAATCCATTCCAGAATGAGTCTATAATTGTCACTGGTATTTGGCATATATCAAATACAACACGGGTAGCTTGCCAGGCTCCTGCCTTGCAGGTAGCATACTCTTGTAGGCATCTCTAAGTCCAGCATTTATTTATGAACCACGTGGGTCGCAAGTGGCGCAAGCCGGACGCTGATAGGCTGGTCTGCTAGCGGAGGTCTGACGAGAGAAGTCCTGATGTAGAAAATGGAGGCCCTCATGGAGTGGGGGTCGCCTGGCTTGTTGCGAGGCTCTGAGGCGGTGGTGGGCCAGGACTAAAACCCACCATCCCTCTCCAACTAGAAGTGATTTTTTTTTTCAAAAGTGTGATTCAAAACAAGGTGGTTTGGTTCCCACGTTTTTTCTTTTTCTTTTTTAATGTGTTTATGCTTTCTCACATATATTAGCCCATTTTAGGTGGACATCAGAAATGGACTGCTGAAAATGTTTTCTAGAAGCACAAGGCAGGGGGTGCGTGTTCCACTTACTGAATTTCATTGGAAGTTAAATGCAATGAAAGTTAGCTCTGAGACTGGAGCTATGTTACATTATCTGAAACTTACCTACTACTTAGTGCCTTGAGAATTAGATAAATCAGACAAGGAAATGTGACTGTATAGGTAACAGAAGGTAACAGACATGTGGCTGTATAGGACAGAAAATAGGGGACAGAGATAGTACAGGAGGTAGGTGCTTGCATGGTATGATCCCTCCCGGTTTGATCCCTGGCACTGCATATGATCTCTCAAGGCACTAAATTCACCCCCCAGCAGAGTCATGAATAGATCCTGAGGTTTGCCTGGTATGGCTGACATTCAAAAATCTTCTTCCCTAAAACAAACAAAAGAAAAGGAAAGTAAAAAGTCGGATATTGAGAACAGTGCCTTAATGTCCTAGATTCGCCCGACACCAAATAGAAATGGGGAGGCTGGAGAAGATGAAAATGTAGAATTTAAGTAGCCACAAGCTCAGTGCTTCTCAAACTTCCATCTTCTGAAAATTACATAATGATTTCCCATATGTGCATAACTCTAAATTTATTACAAGCAATCTTCAAATTGATCAATTTGTTCTACTAATTAAAATATGGGTGCTTTTTCTGATTTGGGTTTTTTTTCTTTCTTTTTTTAATTTTATTATTATTATTATTATTATTATTTTTTGCCTTTTGGGTCACACCCGGCAATGCTCAGAAGTTACTCCTTGGCTCTGCACTCAGGAATTACTCCTGGCGGTGCTCGGGGACCATATGGGATGCCGGGATAGAACCCAGGCAGGCAGAGGCCAGCCCGGGCAGGCAAACACCCTACCCGCTGGGCTTTTGCTTTGGCCCCAGGGGTTTTTTTTTTCAAAAACAAAATTGAAGGGGCTGCAGAGATAATACAGTGGGTGGGGCACTTGCTTGCATGTGGCCAACTGGTGCTTTATCCCCAGCAGCCCATATGGTCCCCTGAACACTGCCAGGAGTAAGTCCTGAGTGCAGAGACCTGAATGTTGCCATGTGTGGCCCCCCAAACAAACAAACACTAAAAAACCTGAAGTGTAATGTTCATGCAGAGAAGTACCCATGCAATACAGTTTGGCAAACTTTAGAAAATTAAATACCCCACGCAACTATTATACAGATTGGGAGGTATGAAAAACTCCAGAAAGTCCCATTTTGTCTCTTTCTAACTACTATGTGGGTTTCTTTCTTTCTTGTTTCCTCCTCAAAAGTAATCACTATTCTTACTTTTAAAAATCACAAATAGGAGCTGGAGAAACAGAACAACGGCAGAACCAGAGAGCTTGCAGTCAACTGGGGCTCCACCCCCTGCATTCCATACAGACACTGAGTAATTCAGAGTAATCCCCTGAGAGCAGAGCCAGAAGTAATACCTGAACGCCACGAGGTATGGCCTCCCCTCCCCCCCAAAAAATTTAAATAAAAATAAAAATAAAGAACACAAACTAGTTACATTTCTTTAAGAAATGTATTAAAATTGAAATGAGATGTGATACAATCCTCTGTACCTGTTTTTTCGCTTGTTTGCTCTTAGGTTGTTCGATGTACTAACAGCAGATACTTCTATGATCATTGTATGTAATGATAGAATTATATTTATTAATTTCCATCCACAGTAAAGTTTAAATATATGAACATGCCATAGTTGATCAGTTACTTCCTACAGATTTCCCTGGATTAAAAATAAAAAGTGTATGTTTAACTGTACTGAACACTAATAGAAAATTTCTAAAGTGATTGTATCCACTTATAGTTCACACTCAGAGGTGTCTGACAGTTCCAGTTGCTCCACTTCTTTACCAACACATGTTGTTATCTATCTTTTATGCTTAGTCACGTGGTTTGGTATCACAGGTTTCAATTTGTAGTACCATTTTGACTCCAGGTTAACAAAATAGGTTTAAAGCATTTACATTTAGGTATTCCATTTAATGTAGTTTCACATATTTCGCCCATTTTCTCTACTAGTTCATCTTACTTTTTTTGTATTTAATTTAGCATGTATAGTAGATACCAGACACAAGAGTTAGGTTAGTGGTCTCTCAAACAGCAGTTCACAGACCAGTACAGGTCCACAGATAGAGATAGAAAATCTGGTCTGGGCTGTAACTGATCTCTCTCCTATGTCCTTAGGAATTAAAAAATGTATACTTAAAGGTTAATGTTATTTATAAATGATGTTTATTTCTCAGCCCTTATATTTTATTTTTGTATTTAATTATTTGCATACTATCCTCTCTAGGAATTCCTTGTTATATTCTTTTGAAAAAACTTTATTCATTATAATTTACAATACAGTCAGTGATAAGGTTTTATACAAGCAACATTTCAATACTCCCCACCAGAGTGTTCGGTTCCCTTCACTATTGCCTCAGGGTGCCCCCCCATAATCCCCAAATTTGGCCGCCACTTTTTATTTTAAAAAAAACTTTATTTCAATATATTTTCTTTCCATTGTATTATTCTGTTTCTTTGCCTGACTTAATTCTCTTTCCCTACCTTTTGGAATTAAAAAATTTTAATTCACCAGTACATTAGAATCTTCAATAAAACTTTTATTTTACTATTTATTCTGTGATAATGTATTGAATTATTAAAATCTAGTACTCATTAGCACCAATATAATTTCCTTAAAAATGCAAGGACACTGAATCTTTTGTCCTAATTACAACTCACACCCTTTGTGCTAGTGCAATCATAAAAAAATTAGGAGTGTATTTTCTGGGCCAGTGTTTATCCCAACTTGCAGTATAGTCTCAATTCTGTTGAAGATTTACATGCTTATTTCTATATTACCTAACTTTTATTTGATGTCATGTTTCTTATTAGGAATAATTTCCTTTGCCACCTTCTTGAGCATAAACCACTAATAATAAATTATCTGAAATCTTATACATTTTTAACATAGCTTTGAAAAGTGCTTTTATTGTGCATTTAAGATTGAGTTATTTTCATGATTATGTTCTTTGATATTCTTTGTCTCCTGACTTCACATAGTTTCAGTTGAGAAGTTATTGATAAGTCTTATGGCAGGTAATATGCATTTTCCTTGGTACTTTTCTTCTTTCTTCATTCCGTTTTTATTTTCAGCAGATATTTTTTTGTGACGCGCCAAGTATGATTTCCTTTCTGTTTACCCATTCCAGGTATATTAACCTTGTTGACTATGTTTGTTGGTGTCTTCCATTGAGTTTCAAAAATGTTCTATCTTTACTTCCAAATATTGCTATTGTACCCATCTCACTCTTGCCCATATAGGACATGGTTTCTATGTGTGCTAGACATTTTCTATTGAATCATGTGTTCTTGTATTTTGTGAATATCTTCCTCACATTTTTTCTGCTTCCTGCTCCATCTTGATGTTTTGGAGAGGTCTTACGGGTTTGAGCCACACAAGGCTGGCCATATACAAAGCGTGTGCCTTAGCCTTATTCTATATATCTGGCTTCCTCCTGGTTATTTACTACTCACCTTTTGCTTGTCCACTAATCCTCCTCCATTGCATTTAGCCCATATTCTGATTTTTTGTTGTAATATATTATAGTATGTAATATAATTGATATAATATATATGTAATATGTTATGCTATAGCGCTCATATTTTATAATAAAAGAGTATAGGCACATTTAGATTTCAAATATATTCAATATTACAAGAGAATATGTAATCTTCTATATTTTAGCTAAGTAATTGCCTTTTAAAACCTGTTGAAATGGTCTAAACCTTTTAAAATTTGCTCTAAAAGCTTCAAGTTGAAACACTTCAGTTTTCTTTCTGTTGTTTGACTTTTTATCCTTTGTTCTCAAATCACTTCGGGACCTGTTTTATAGTATGTGTGCAGAGAGTTATACAAATAATCAGTTACATTGTGTATTCTTCTCCATTAAAGACTTTTCTCTTGGCTTTCAGCAGCCAACTAGCCAGGAATCCTAATCCTATTTTGGACTGAGTTAATTGCAACCCTGGTTTCTGTTATTTGAAAGTCATTTTACCTTTTGTACCCACACTTCTCCCATTACTACCCTAAGGAGCAGCCAAAAATCAAAATTAAAAGTGCTTCTTCCTTAGTGAACCTTGAAATCTAATTTTTAATCTCTGGAAGGTTGAAGAGATAACTGAAATCTCACCAGCATTTCATACCCCAGTCCTTTGTAATTCAGATTTATGCCTCAAGAGAAAATGGAGCTGATGATCAGTGTTGCTTTTCTTGTATTTTCATTTTTCTTGAGCTCTTGAGCTCTCACATATTACCCAGTGGCTTCACCATCACTTCAGACATATAGTTTCTGGGGCTAGGTGATAGCACAGCTTAATAGTAGGTGCATTTTCCTGGTTTATTCTGGGCATCCCATAAGTGGTACTAAAGCACCAAGAGTAATTCCTGAGTGCAGAGCCAGAGTAACCCTTATCACTGGGTATAACCTAAAGCCCAAAGAAATATAAAGGAATTTAAATAATAAAATAGTAAACTATATATTTATATATATATGTATATATACATATATACATATAAATATATAGTTACATGTATATATGTATATATACATATATACATATAAATATATAGTTTCTACTTTTTTTATACATATATACATATAAATATATAGTTGTACTTTTTTTTTTCTATTTTATTATGAAACACATAGGCCATAAATAAATAAATGGATGGAATACTTACAGTGAGCAATCATATGCTCGTAGACCAGGCTCTTGTAATTTTGTGGTATTTTTTTATATAATTGGCTTGTCATACATCACAAATAGCCATCCTTTCTTCCAGCCAACAAACTGTTTTCTTTCTAATGCATTTCAAACACATCAAGGATTCTGGATTCTTTACTACTTCAGCATTCACTTCATTAGCTTTTCAGTAGTTGATATCATTTGATTTTATTATTAATTTTTGTGTGATACACCTGTATGAGCAGGCCCGCATGGCAGAGCCTGGCAAGCTGTCCAATGGGCAGAGCCTGATATGCCAAATCCAGTAAAAGAAATGTTTATTTTCCTGACCTCAAAAAAGCCCAATATGGCAGCAGTAAGAAAGGCAAACAAGCAGTGCTCTGATAAAATTTCATAACATTCTAGACTGCCAAAACGAATAGCGACAAAAATGACTGTCTGTACTTTCAATGCACGGACGCTGGCATCGGAAGCATATATTGAGGATCTGATGCTGCAAGCGAAAAAGACTCAAGTATCACATCATTGGTCTGACTGGAGACCAGGAGGCGCCAGTCGCATCATACTGTATTTGACATCGAGAAGAATTGTCTTTGGAACATGCTACCCATCGGTGGCGTTTGGTGTCCTTGTCAACACAAACATGGCTGTAAACATTGATTCATTTGAATGCCTAACAAACCAAATAGGATGATTACACTTGAAGAGATGTGGCCACTGCCAGCAATTTCTATCTTCATTGTCTAAGCACCAACATCCACATACAAAGAAGATGAAATTGAGAAATTCTACATGGAATTGAGGAAGTTCTATAAAAAAGATCACACCTTCTACAAGATCATAGTCAGTGATTTTAATGCCAAGATAGACCAAGAAGATCGGTTGAAGAACCCATATCGGCACTCATGGCCTAGAATGGAATCTAATATGGAGAGACTATCTGAGTTCATCATGTCCACTAAGACCATTCATGGGAACTCAGTTCCAGAAAGTGTTGAAGCGAAACGTTTGACATGGGAATCTCCAGGTGACAGTTCCACAAATGAAATTTACCAAATCACCCTCTTCAACTGATGGCGCCTTGTCTAACTGATGTAGCTGTCCCCAAAATTCCAAACAGGATCGGACTACCGTATCCTTCATAGCAAAATTTTACTTCGTGCAACGAAAGAAAAAGGCAGCAAAAACTTTAAGAAAGAACTCCCAGAACGACCACCAACTGGGAACCCTTTGGTACCATTGTAGCAACATGGGAAGAGTAAAATCATTGACTACATCGATGAAGAATACAACCGACTGTCTAGCACCTCCAATGATTGTAAGAAGAATGCTAGAGAGAAAGACACAAAGGGACGCCTTGTCTTCAAAAACTCCTTGAGCTCATTTGCCAACGTGGCAAGCGGGAGCCTCAGGAGACCAAATGCTAATATACAAGCTCGCAAAACAGTGCAGAGCTTAAGTTTATAAAAGAAGACCTCATCTACAAGCTGTTTGCTATGAGTCAT
>JAJIBD010022486.1:0-231799 GCA_021461705.1 Cryptotis parvus
TGAAGAATCAAAAAAGAATACAGATGTGCATGATCACTCTGACAGTGAAATTAGAGAAGAAATTGGTAGGATGTTTAAGGAGCTCAGCGAAAAAATTGAGCAGATGTCCAATAAAATACAGGAGAACATAAGCGAAGCAGTTGAAAGGGCAGTCAATAAACTACGGGGGAGAAATGAGAGCAGAAATGAGGAACCATGCAAAGAGAAATATTATCACTTAAAAACTCAGTAGATGGAAATGAAAAAACACAATCGGGGCTCTCAACAGTAGGATGACAGCAGCGGAAGAGAGAATCAGTGAGACTGAAGATGAGCTGCAGAAGCACTCAGAGAACTACATAAGATGGAAAAGATCGGAAAATGGATCAGCAGCGGAACAGAGAACAATGGGATGAAGCCAGGCGGAACAACATAAGAATCATCGGAGTCCCAGAGGGACAGGAAAGTAACCCCAAGGAAATTAAAACAGTTAAAAACATCCTGGCTGAAAAGTTCCCGAGTTAAAGGATGAAGGCATCCAGATCCAAGCCAGCCAGCGTACCAGCAAGAAGAGACCCCAATAGAAAGACCCCAAGACACATCCTAGTCAAAGTAATGGATGCCATAGACAGAGACAGAATTCTTCAGGCAGCAAGATCAAAGAAGGAAATTGTGTACAAAGGAGCATCCATTCGACTTTCAGCAGACTTCTCAGAAGACACCCTCCAAGCCCGAAGGCAGTGGTGGGATATAGTAAAAAAACTTAATGAAATGAACGCCTCAGCAAGAATTCTTTATCCAGCTAAACTCTCACTCAGATTTGAAGGACAGATATACAACTTCTTGGATAAACAACAGCTTAGGAACTTTGTAAAATCAAAACCAACCTTAAAAGAAGGACTGAATGATCTACTATAAGACGAGACATAACCCAAAGAACAACCAACCTATACAGAAAGATGGCACAAAATCCCATGACAATAATATCTCTCAATGTCAACGGTCTAAATGCACCAGTTAAGAGACACAGAGTGGCAAAATGGATCCAAAAATTGAATCCGACATTCTGCTGCCTTCAAGAAACACACCTGAACAATCGAGCAAAGACAGGCTCAAAATAAAAGGCTGGAAAACAATCCTTCACTCAAACAACCCATCCAAAAAGGCTGGGGGTAGCCATACTGGTATCTGACAACATAGACTTCCAGGCTGAAGAAGGTCAGAAGGGACAGTGAAGGTCACTTGTTAATAGTCAAGGGATGCATATATCAGGAAGAAATCACGCTATTAAACATATATGCACCCAATGAGGGGCCAGCAAAATACCTAAAACAACTACTAATAGACTTCAAAGAAGACATTGACAGCAACACAATTGTAGTTGGAGACTTCAACACTGCTCTATCAACCCTGGATAGATCAACAAGATTGAAACTTACCAAGGAAATACTGGCCCTAAAAGAGGAGATGGAAGAAAGAGGGCTGGTAGACATATACAGGACATTTCATCCCCCAAAAAGCTGAATACACTTTCTTCTCCAGTGCACATGGAACATACTCCAAAATAGATCACATGCTGAGCCATAAATCATACCTCCATAAAATCAAGAAGATAGAAATTGTGCCAACTATTTTTTTCAGACCATGATGCACTGAAAATAGAAGTTAATTGTACACAAAAGCGGAGACCAATACCAAGTACCTGGAAACTAAACAGCTCACTGCTGAACAACCAGCAAGTCATAAAAAGAAATCAAAGAGGAAATCCAAAGATTCCTTGAAACAAATGAGACTGAAGACACGAATTACCAGAACTTGTGGGATACAGCAAAAGCAGTGTTAAGAGGCAAGTTCATAGCTCTTCAGGCATTCATCAGAAAAGAAGAAAAAGGCCATCATAAACAGTCTGACTTCACAACTTAAGATCTTAGAGAGTGATCAACAAAAGGAGCCCAACCCAAGCAGAAAGAAAGAAATAATAAAACTTAGAGCAGAAATCAATGAGATGGAATGTCAAAAAACAATCCAGAAGATCAACGAAACCAAAAGCTGGTTCTTTGAAAAAATAAACAAGATTGACAAACCACTTGCAAGACTTGTAAGAAAAGGAAAAAGAGAACCCAAATAAATAGAATCAGAAATGAAAGCGGAGACATCACAACTGAAAACACAGAAATTCAAAAGATCATCAGAGATTACTATGAGAGCCTGTATGCCCACGAAACAAGAGAACCTAGAAGAAATGGACAAATTCCTGAATTCCTATAGCTTCCCAAGTCTGCAACAAGAAGATTTGGAATACCTCAACAAACCTATCTCCATCGAGGAAATAGAATCGGTAATCAAAAGTCTCCCCCAAACACAAAAGCCCAGGCCCAGATGGATTCACCAGTGAATTCTACAAAACCTTTAAAGAGGACCTACTCCCAATTCTTTTTAAGCTCTTCCGGCAAATTGAAGAAACAGAAATACTCCCAAATAGCTTTTACGAGGCACATATCACCCTGATACCCAAAGCAGACAAAGATGTCACAAAAAAGGAAAACTACAGACCAATCTCCCTGATGAATACAGATGCTAAGATCTTCAACAAAATACTAGCAAATAGAATCCAAAGAGTCATCAAAAGATTGTACACCATGACCAAGTGGGATTCATCCCGGGAATGCAAGGATGGTTCAACATCCACAAGTCAATCAACATAATACATCATATCAACAAAAGAAAAATAAAAACCATATGATCATATCAATAGATGCAGAGAAGGCATTTGACAAGATTCAACACCCGTTCATGATGAAAGCTCTCCGTAAAATGGGGATTGAAGGAACCTTCCTCAAGATAATCCAGGCCATCTACTACAAGCCCACAGCGAGCATCATTCTCAATGGGGAAAAACTGAAAGCCTTCCCCTTAAGATCAGGGACAAGACAAGGCTGCCCGCTCTCACCACTTCTATTCAATATAGTACTGGAAGTACTTGCCATAGCAATCAGGGAAGAAAAAAGACATTAAGGGCATCCAGATAGGAAGGGGAAGAAGCCAAGTTATCACTATTTGCAGATGACATGATATTATACCTGGAAAACCCAAAACTCTCTACCAAGAGGCTCCTAGAAATAATACATTCTTATAGTAGAGTAGCAGGGTACAAAATCAATACCCAAAAGTCAATGGCCTTCCTATATGCAAACAGCGAAAGAGAAGAAAGGGACATTAAAGAAACTATCCCATTCACAATTGCACCACAGAAAATCAAATACCTAGGAATCAGTTTGACAAAGAATGTAAAGGATCTCTACAAAGAAAACTACAAAACGTTACTTCAGGAAATAAAAGAAGACCTGAGGAAATGGAGACACATTCCCTGCTCATGGATTGGAAGGATTAACATTATCAAAATGGTAATACTCCCTAGAGCTTTATACAGATTCAATGCGGTCCCTATAAAGATACCCATGATGTTCTTCAAAGAAATTGAACAAACACTCTCCTGAAATTTGTATGGAATAATAAAACCCACGAATAGCTAAAGCAATCCTTGGGAAAAAGAAGATGGGAGGTATCACTTTCCCCAACCTCAAGCTCTACTACAGAGCAGTTGTAATTAAGACAGTGTGGTATTGGTATAGAGACAGACCCGTAGACCTATGGAATAGAACTGAGTATCCTGAAACGCACTCACAAATATACAACCACTTAATCTTCGATAAAGGAGCAAAAAAATATTAAGTGGAGCAAAGAAAGCCTCTTCAACAAATGGTGCTGGGAAAACTGGGCAGCTACATGTAAAAAAATGAACTTAGACCTCCTTCTAACGCCATGCACAAAAGTCAGATCAAAATGGATTCTAGATCTCGATATCAGACATGAATCTATAAGGTACATCGAAGAAAACATAGGAGAAAGCGGCTCTATGACATCGAAGCGAAAAGTATCTTTAAAGACGACACACCACTGACCAAGCAAATGGAAGCAATGATAAACAAATGGGATTATATAAAATTGAAAAGCTTCTGCACCTCAAAAGAAACGGTGACCAAGATACAAAGACAATCCACAGAGTGGGAAAGGATATTCACCCAATACCCATCTGACAAGGGGTTAATATCCAGGATATATCAGGCACTGGTAGCACTCCACAAGAAGAAAACAGCCAACCCCATCAAAAAATGGGGAGAAGAAATGAACAGAAGCTTCCAAAAGAAGAAATTCGAATGGCCAAAAGGCATATGAAAAAGTGCTCTTCATCTTTAATCATCAGGGAGATGCAAATCAAAACAACAATGAGGTACCATCTCACCCCACAGAGACTGGCACACATCCAAAACAGCAAGAACAACCGGTGCTGGCGTGGATGTGGGGAAAAAAGGACTCTCATCCACTGCTGGTGGGAGTGCCGACTGGTCCAACCCTTTTGGAAAACAATATGGGCATTCCTCCGAAAGCTAGATATTGAGCTCCCATTTGATCCAGCAATAGCACTCCTGGGAATATACCCTAGAGACCGAAAAACACATAGCAGAAACACTATCTGTACTTCTTTATTCATCTCTGCGCTATTCACTATAGCTAGAATCTGGAAACAACCTAAATGCCCGAGAACAGAGGGACTGGCTAAAGAAACTGTGGTTCATCTACACTATGGAATACTATGCGGCTGTCAGAAAGGATGAAATTATGAAATTTACCTGCAAATGGATGGACATGGAGTCTATCATGCTGAGTGAAATTAGTCAGAAGGAAAAGGACAGATATAGAATGACTGCATTCATTAATAGGATATAGATACCAGTGTTTTAATAAATATGGGGAAATGGTAATGGCAGATTAAAACTCACCACTGAATATACACAAAGAGACTTAAGTGATAAACTCTAAATATCTGCAGGGCTAGCCACAATGTGTAAAATAAGAGGGAGAGAGATGCAGAGACAGAGAGAGAGAGAGAAAGAGAGGAAACTGGGGTACCT
The DNA here is from genome assembly GCA_021461705.1 of Cryptotis parvus. NCBI lineage: Eukaryota > Metazoa > Chordata > Mammalia > Eulipotyphla > Soricidae > Cryptotis > Cryptotis parvus. Next base: position 4,953 of record JAJIBD010022486.1, read on the forward strand.
GCTATTAAGGCGGGTGGGGGGGTGGGAGGGGAGGGGTACATTGGTGGTGGAAATGGGGCACTGGTGGAGGGGATGGGTGCTGGAATACTGTATTACCAAGAACCAATTATGAACACCTTTGTAATTGTATGTTTCACGGTGGTATAATAAAAAATTAAAAAAAAAATAAATGGACTCGGTTCTTTTCAATCCAAACCCTCTCTATCCATCCCTTCCACAGAATGTGATATGGAAGTTGTTGGGGAGGTAGTAGTAGTTTTGTTGAGTCAATTTTGGAGACTAAAAAATAACCTGCCCAATTTCCCTTGAATCTCTCATCCCCAAACCCTTAACCAGGCACAAAGTCCCAATTTATCATAGTAATTTAAAACTTTGTCTGTGGTAACCTGACTTATGAACATTATGAAAAAATGATATATCCTTTTTTTTGTTTTTTTTTTTTGCTTTTGAGTCACACCTAGCAATGCTCAGGAGTTATTCTCGATCTGCGCTCAGGAATTACTCCTGGCAGTGCGAGAGCTCACTGAGATGCTGGGGATTGAACCAAGGTTAGCCTTGTGCAACTCCCTACTGCACTATCATCCCAGCTCCTATTGCTATATCTTTAAGTTGGGCCTTTTTTTTCCTAACCTCAAGAGATTTTGAGAATCATAGGAATTACCAGTAGACTAGAATGAAGAGAGTTATGAGGATGCTTGTTTACCACAGTCCCTGGACAGAGATTCAGAGATCTTGGGTGAGAGGAGCAGTATGCTGGACTTTCCCTAAGAGTCTCAGCTCGGCATGGACATCAATCAGGGTGGAGTATAAATAGATGCCTATTATTCAGTGCAATAATTGAGCACAGCTTTGCACACATGCCATTATCTTAGCTACTTGGGCTTTTTCTTAAGAGGAGCCTCCCGGGACCACAGGCTATCATGAGCTTATAGCGTTGCTCCTGGAACACATTCTCCAGGTTAACAGCTGATGAGGTGGATGTTCTTTGGGAGAGGTAACAGTATGGAAGGAAAAGAGAGTGATACAATGAACTCAGATCCTGGACAAAGAACAAGCATTGGAAGCAGTCCCAACCCTAATATGGAATCACTCGCCCTTGTAGTCACTCTTGACTGGGAAATGTCTGGGTTGAAGTGATAATCTAGGTGGGAATGATAATACAGCAAATTGGGTAGGGTGCTTGCCTTGCATGCTGACTGACCTGTGCTCAATCCCTAGCATCTCATATAGTCCCCTAAAACCTACCATGGATAATCCCTGAGAGCCAGGAGTAATTCCTAAGCACCATAAAGGTGTGTCCCAACAATCAAAATGAGAAAAAAGAGAAAGAAAAGAAAAAAGGAAGGAAGGAAGGGAAGGAAGGGAAGGAAGGAAGGAAGGAAGGAAGGAAGGAAGGAAGGAAGGAAGGAAAGGAAGGAAGGAAGGAAGGAAGAGGAAGGAAGGAAGGAAGGAAGGAAGGAAGAAAGGAAGGAAGAGGAAGGAAGGAAGGAAGGAAGGAAGGGAAGGAAGGAAGGAAGGAAGGAAAGGAAAAGGAAAAGGAAGGAAAGGAAGGAAGGAAGGAAGGAAGGAAGGAAGGAAGGAAGAATAGGAGAAAGGAAGAGAGGAGGGAGGAAGGATGGGAGGAAGGAAGAGATAATCTAGAAGTATATCTTTCTAGTTCTCAAAAATCGATGCTTCTCAGCACTGGAGAAGAAGAACAGGGACACCAGGAGGATGGGTAAAAAATAAACAAAGAGGAACTCCACCAAATGAGGGTGTTTTATTCATTTCGTATGGAAAGATGTGTTGCTTCCACGTGGGGCCGACTGCACAGCTGTGGGTCTGGAGTGGTTGGGTCTGGAGTGTCTCTCTCTTCCGGTGTTGCCAGCTTCAGCTGTGGGTCTGGAGTGTGGAAGCAACCCATGGAGCTCCTTAGGGCAGTAAATGGCTTAGGAAGCCCCTGGCCGAGTCCAACATAGCTCAAGGGTTCGCTCACACCACCAGGGGAGGCGGCGCTAGCCAGTCTTGGAGCAGGGATTTGGCTCCTCCTCCCATTCCTCCACCTCCATGTCAGTGGGTGAGCTGTGAGCTCCCAACCAGCACAGCCAGCAAGCCTGAAAGAGACACCCCAGACCCACAGTTGTGCTGGCAACACCGGAAGAGAGACACTCCAGGACCAACCACTCCTAAGACCCACAGCTCCGCCGGTGCCACGGTAGCTCTGTGGCCATGCAATATTCTTAGATAATACTGGAATTTAGGACCAGGCCTTTCCCAGGATCTTTCATATTTATACACTGTTTATAGTTCTAGGCAGGTTCTAGCTATGGGCCGTCATCCCAGTGAGCCTAACAAGAAGCCAGAGGACCCCCCCCCACACACACCATGAGGTCAGTCATTCTCAACATCCATACTCCACAGCTTCCTCAGAGCTCCACCCTAGAGAAAAGCTGATTTCTCCCCATTGAAGTTCATCAGTAAATTCTCAAGATGAGAGCCTACTACTGATAGTGTACCACCTACATGGCAGAGCCTGATAAGCTACCCATGTTGTATTTGATATGCCAAAAATCAATAACAATTATAGAACTCATTCCTGTGACCTGCATGAATAGTTTGAGCCTCTTCATGTTCCTGGAGCAAGCAGATGCCCTTGAGCTACACTTGCTTGTGCAGTATCTATGAAGATGTTACGGTGCCCACTCGAGCAAATTGATGAACAACGGGAAGACAAGTGATACAATTATGGAAAGATGTCACTGAGGTGTCACAGAGATGCAGTAGATCAGGAAGGAAGGGACTTCCCTGCTTTCTTGGAGACAAGCAGAGAAAGCACCATGAGTTGTCTAGCACCAAAGGAAGCCGCTCCTGGTTCCTCATAAGTTCCCTATAGGCCAGTGCATGTAGCCAGGCAGAAGGTGAGGAGCCTCACTCATCTCCTACCTCCATTGCCATCCCTAGTTTTTAATGCCACTGCCATGCAGTGGTAGCTGAAAATAGCAGTAATATAGAGACTCTTCAATGTTTAAAAATAAATAATGAATACAAACCTCAGCATATTGAATTCCAAAGACCACAGACAGTTTAGCCAGAAGCATAAAGATAACGCTGCAACATAGACTAAAATCTGGGTTGCTGCCCAAGATCTGTCACCAACTAGAGTGTCTGTGTAACTTCGAGGAAGGCACTTTCCCTCTCTGAGCCTTCGTTTCCTGCCCTTGAAAGTCTGAGTTTAATCTGGATCGTCTCCAAGGACTCTTCCAGGTCTGCTGTTCCATGAGCCTATCCGATATTATTCCAGAAGGTAGTATTCCCTTCAATAACACAGCATAATGAAAATTCCCTAGCGCCAAGTGCAGCACCTCTGTTTCCTTTGCACGGCTGATTGAATTAGTGGAAACCAAGCAGGCCTCACCAGAGAGCCTGGGAAATTGCTGGATATTTGGGGCAGATTACTGAGGTTAGTACAGTTGCTCTTGGCTGAGCCAAGCAGAGATCCAGAGACTTCTTTGAGCTGTGAAAAAAGAAGCAGAGCAGTTCTGTTATATAGAAAACAGATCTAAGCCTTTGCTTGATAGGCAAAAAGCCTTTGCCTTTGCTCTGTGACCATCTGATGCTAGGGAGGTACATTTGTTCTTTTGATCAGCCTTTACTTCTGATGCCAGGAAGGTACATTTGTTCTTTGATCACTTTTTTTAAACATCTCTATTAGCATTTTTTACTTATATATGGCTATAGAAGTAAGTCTGAAAAAAATTCCCTGAGATTCAACTGATATTGACTAGTTGAATTCCCAGGGTTATCTGGCAATACTATTTACGAACCTATTCCATGAAGAGCATGTGCCTGTGTGTGTACATATAGGCACATGTGTAAGAAGTCCTGAAGCCCCCATGATGTCATTCTATGATGGCTGTTGAGGAGATGAGGGCCCCAAGTGAGCCATTGGTGGCCCCCACAATTTTGCCTTTGCTTTGGTTCCACATGGAGGAAAGAGAACCTTCTAAATCAAAGGAATAGGTATGCTTGCGAAGAAGGGGTTGGGACCATAGTTTCATTCAGTTCTCTGGGTTGGAACTCAGAAGACAAATTCATATTTATTGAAAATCTGCAATGTCCCATATTCTTTGATAAGCTCTTCATAGGCCATTTCTATTTGCAATCCTATGTACACATAACTCTCTGGACTGGTGCAATTTTCACCCTTTCATAGATGAAAGAGCCTTCAATCTACTCACCCTAAAAAACTAAAATTCAGATTCTTCCTTTTTGTGAAGACTGAGTTTTCCCAAGTTGCTGAGTAAGGAAAATCCACTTTTAACCTCAACTCTTCTCCGTGAACTTCCCAAATTTGCTAACGTTTGGAAATATATTCTCCAACTCATTCCTGGAATACAGTTAATTGGGAGGAAGAGTAGTGTTAGTGTTACCCGCACAGAATAGCAGGACTTTATTGGTCCCTTCAAGAAAGTGATGAGAAGTAGGAATGAATGTCAACCATGTCCATTCATGTTATATCACAGCTGATATACACAGACCCAAGAGACTTCAAGTCGAGAGTTCAAGCAATATTCTTTCTCCTCTGATGTAGTGCTTCTGCAAGTAACAGCTTTGACTTGTCTTTATTTCCCAAAGAAAACTCACCAAGGAAAAATTAAAAACAAAGCTGCTTTGTGAGTAAATAAATATGCATTGAATGAATAAATCAACATAAACCATTCATTCCAAGTCCATTAGTTAATGTTGCCTCATTAATCAGCTCCATTATCCAATTTTCTTAAGAAGACCAGCTGTCTTCAACTCTGTAGGGTTTCTATGGAGCTGTGATCGATCATTAGTTTCCATAGCCTGAAGGAAAAGTGGAGTCACAGTCTTGCAGAATTGCACCTGGAGAAACTGAGAACCAGAAAAAGAAGCGAGTTACTGACTCAATAGGAAATGGTCAGCTTAATCCATATTCAAACCAGAGAGCTGTACATGGATCTAAGACAGCATCCAAGGTATGATGAAAAGTCCCATTACTGTATCAAGAACTAGAATCTAAGGTTGTCCCTAAAGCTTTATCCAGGTGCAAATTCTGCAGGGAGGCTGTCTCTGACCCCAGTGGATCAAATACAGCCAGTTTAAAACAGGAAACACTTGTGGTGTGATCTAAGGAAGTTTCTTTCACTTAAAATAACTTCTTTCCCCTAGGCCTCATTTCTTTGGCCTGATTGTGTGTATGTGTGTGTGTGTGTGTGTGTGTGTGTGTGTGTGTGTAATAGATGTATTTGATATGACAAGAGTTAAGTCTAGGCAGTTCTGAGAATTTATTAGCATTGCAGAGCACAAGACCCTGCTTACAGGCAAGTTTGGGAGAGAATGCGTTGAATTCTATTGAGCCAGGTGGTCACTAGGGAAAGGATGTTGAAGGATTTCTTATGTGCATGAATGTTTGTGCATGCACATGTTTCTGTATGTGGGTTGGGGAGGCGGAACACAACCAAAGTTTATTATCACCCTTTCATTCATGTAGCCAAAAACATTGTTTAGAGCACCTAATGGGCCTTTGACATAAACCTGGGAAAGTCAGACCTTAAAAGTTCTGTGAAGTTGTCTAAAAAATTCTACGATCAGAGTACCAGTAGAGTGCTAGTACAGGGTTTGGGGCACTTGCTTTGCCTCTAGTGAATCCCAGTACCATTCTCAGCACCACATACTGTCCCAAGAGCATCACTGGGGCACTCCTGAGCACAGAGCCAAGAACAGGCCCTGAGCACGCCCGAATGTGGCCCAACACCTCTCACTCTCTAGCTCCAAAACACATGCTACTAAAAGAGAGAAGTAAGATGAGCTCTCAGGACTTGGTGAACAAATGAGGAGGTCTGAGAATCTAAGCAGAGAAGCAAGAGAATCAGGAGGGTGAGATAGGAGAGCAAAGCTCATACCATGTGATCTGGGAGCATTGTTGCTAGGGGAAGAAAAAGAGGAAAGGTCACTCTGATTTGGCTCCAACATTATTTTTTTTTCTCCAGTAGAAGTTGGCTTGGATAAAAGCCTCCTTGCCTTTTCCCTATAAGTGGGCTGAGATCTTTCCCCAAAGCCCTATCAGGCATTCGGACGTTTCCTTATATTTATATGGGAAAAAAGAAAGTGATTCCCAGCCTCCAGACTTCTTTTTCTTGAGCTCTACATTTGTCTTTATTGCTGGCATGTTATTTCACTAAAGAGGAATGTCTTACTTTTAAGACTATGTGGACTGGATATTATAGTACTATTTTTTTTCTACAGTAAATAAATAAATAAGACTTGGCTAGAGAGATAGGACAGCGAGTAAGGTGCTCTCCTTGTACACAGCCAGATTGACCTGGGTTCAATCCTTGCACCCCAAACATTCCCAAGCCCCATCAGAAAAGACCCTGCGTACAGAGCCGGAATTAGCACTGAACAACACCAGGCATGGCCTCCAAAATTAAACAAGGAAGCTTTATTATTATTTTTTATTTCCAATGTACTTGTGCTAAAGTGATGCTAAAAGAACAAAGATCAGAGGACGCCAAAGCTGCATGGAGACTCCCCGTGGTTATATAATTGGCTGATAATTAATTCATTTGTTAAAAAGTGGAGCTCTCTTGATACATTATTTTTGAAAAATAATCGTATATGTTCAACTGGCTGCCTGACGTACCCATCTGTAACCGTCAAGGCCAAGTTCACAAAATAGCGTTGGGGGAACTTAAATACGTTTTGCATTCTTTCACATAGCTTTTTGCAAGAACTGAGTATAAGTCAAGTTGACAGACGCATGAATAATTCCAAAAAAACAACAGAGAGCTCTTCCTATTTCCATAATAGTACAATGAGCAGGGCACTTGCCTTGCATGCAGTCAACCCAGGTTCCATCCCCAGAATCCCATATGGTCCCCTGAGCACCACCAGGAGTAATACCCGAGTGCAGAGCCAGGAGTGACCCCTGATCATTGCCAGTGTGACCCCAAAATTTTTTAATTTAATAAATAAAACAACATAATCCAGAGAGATTTCCTATTGTTTTATGGGAACCATATAGATAAATATAGGTACACTAAAATAGCAGTAAACTATTTGCCTTACAGCAATGCACTATGGGGATTCAGAGGAAGAGTCATACCTGAGTTATTTCAGTTCTCAGTCAGAGCATAGCATGATGTTTTCTCATTAACATGCATGGGTACCAAAAATGCTTAGAATTAATTTTTCTGGGATTAAGGTCAATTCTGATCTGAAAGTATCTTTTTTAAAATCATCTCCCAATACTTTAGTTCAATCACAGCACCCATTATCACAGTAATAATTTGTTACAACAACAGTGGATTTATATGAACTCAGATGCAGAAGAATTTATAGATGATTGTACAGTTTAAGCAGATGGGCCTAGGACCCTCCCGGATTCCAGGCTTCTCCTTTACCAGTCAGTGTACAATGTCACTTGCCCTGTTCCCTTTATCCTCCCATACATCATATTCTTTCCTCACATGAAACTGAAACACACACACCCACACACACAGAAAGAGAGAGAAACTGCTAAAGGATTTGGAATTTGTCTTCCAAACTATAAGACAAAAATTTTCTCTTCTGCTCACTTTTCCCTTCTAGGGATTCCTGGTTGGTCCCCTGATAGGGCACCTTCTTTCCAACACAAAGACCTTCCTTATGGGATTTGTTGAAAGTGATTACACTAACTTAAGCCAATGAGCATGAATGAGCCCCATGGAAACTTTCAACAGAAGCCTTTCCAGAAGGCAAACAATGTGTTTGCAAGAACCGAATTGGATGAAAACTCTACAGAGGGTCAGGAAGGAATCCATGAGAGATTTTCTAAGGAAAAGCAACCTTGACTTTCTCCTGCCATGAAAAAGCCTGGACCTGTTGGTCTGTGATCAGTAATAACACCCTGTGCCTGAAATATATCTTCATGGCTCTACTAAAGCAATTAAATCTGGTTGTCACACGGAACCCATAGCTGTGTAGAGACTGTGTGTTAAGCATCATACAAAGGGTCTCACATATATTATCCCCTTCAATCATCAGTCATATTCCTGGAGCATCCAGATGCCATTGGGCTACACTGACACATGATAAGAGAAAAATAGAAATGTCACTGGTGCCCGCTCGAGCAAATTGACGAATAACAGGATGTCAAGTGATCAAGTGAAGTGATCAATCATCAAAACTATTCATTTTATAGATGAGAGAGCAATGATTCAGAGAAGCAATTGCTTCTCTGTGTTAAGAATCTGGCTCTAGTTCTCCAACTGTGTCACTGTATCACTGTATCACTGTCTTCCCGTTCATCATCGATTTGCTCGAGCAGGCCCCAGTAACATCTCCATATGTCCTGTCTCATGATAGTAGAGCCCAAGGCATCTGCTTGCTCCAGGAACATAAAGAGCCTCAATCCATTCCAGAATGAGTCTATAATTGTTACTGGTATTTGGCATATATATCAAATACAACACGGGTAGCTTGCCAGGCTCTGCCTTGCAGGTAGCATACTCTTGTAGGCATCTCTAAGTCCAGCATTTATTTATGAACCACGTGGCCGCAGAGTGGCCGCGCAAGCCGGGACGCTGATAGGCTGGTCTGCTGGGTGGAGGTCTGACGAGAGAGAGTCGGATGTAGAAAATGGAGGCCCTCATGGAGTGGGGGGTCGTCTGGCTTGTTGCGAGGCTCTGCTGCGGTGGTGGGCCAGGACTAAAACCCACCATCCCTCTCCAACTAGAAGTGATTTTTTTTTTTTCAAAAAGTGTGATTCAAAACAAGGTGGTTTGGTTCTACGTTTTTTTTCTTTTTCTTTTTAATGTGTTTATGCTTTCTCACATATATTAGCCCATTTTAGGGTGGACATCAGAAATGGACTGCTGAAAATGTTTTCTAGAAGCACAAGGCAGGGGGTGCGTGTTCCACTTACTGAATTTCATTGGAAGTTAAATGCAATGAAAGTTAGCTCTGAGACTGGAGCTATGTTACATTATCTGAAACTTACCTACTACTTAGTGCCTTGAGAATTAGATAAATCAGACAAGGAAATGTGACTGTATAGGTAACAGAAGGTAACAGACATGTGGCTGTATAGGACAGAAAATAGGGGACAGAGATAGTACAGGAGGTAGGTGCTTGCATGGTATGATCCCTCCTGGTTTGATCCCTGGCACTGCATATGATCTCTCAAGGCACTAAATTCACTCCTCAGCAGAGTCATGAATAGATCCTGAGGTTTGCCTGGTATGGCTGACATTCAAAAATCTTCTTCCCCTAAAACAAACAAAGAAAAAGGAAAGTAAAGTCGGGATATTGAGAACAGTGCCTTAATGTCCTAGATTCGTTCGACACCAAATAGAAATGGGGAGGCTGGAGAAGATGAAAATGTAGAATTTAAGTAGCCACAAGCTCAGTGCTTCTCAAACTTCCATCTTCTGAAAATTACATAATGATTTCCCCATATGTGCATAACTCTAAATTTATTACAAGCAATCTTCAAATTGATCAATTTGTTCTACTAATTAAAATATGGGTGCTTTTTCTGATTTGGGTTTTTTTTTCTTTCTTTTTTTTTAATTTTATTATTATTATTATTATTATTATTATTTTTTTGCCTTTTTTGGGTCACACCCGGCAATGCTCAGAAGCTACTCCTGGCTCTGCACTCAGGAATTACTCCTGGCGGTGCTCGGGGGACCATATGGGATGCCGGGGATAGAACCCAGGCAGGCAGAGGCCAGCCCGGGTGCAAGGCAAACACCCTACCCGCTGGGCTTTTTGCTCTGGCCCCAGGGGTTTTTTTCAAAAACAAAATTGAAGGGGCTGCAGAGATAATACAGTGGGTGGGGCACTTGCCTTGCATGTGGCCAACTGGTGCTTTATCCCCAGCAGCCCATATGGTCCCCTGAACACTGCCAGGGAGTAAGTCCTGAGTGCAGAGACCTGAATGTTGCCATGTGTGGCCCCCAAACAAACAAACACTAAAAAAACCTGAAGTGTAATGTTCATGCAGAGAAGTACCCATGCAATACAGTTTGGCAAACTTTAGAAAATTAAATACCCCATGCAACTATTATACAGATTGGGAGGTATGAAAAACTCCAGAAAGTCTCATTTTGTCTCTTTCTAACTACTATGTGGGTTTCTTTCTTTCTTGTTTCCTCCTCAAAAGTAATCACTATTCTTACTTTTAAAAATCACAAATAGGAGCTGGAGAAACAGAACAACGGCAGAACCAGAGAGCTTGCAGTCAACTGGGGCTCCACCCCCTGCATTCCATACAGACACTGGAGTAATTCAGGAGTAATCCCTGAGAGCAGAGCCAGAAGTAATACCTGAACGCCACGAGGTGTGGCCTCCCCTCCCCCCAAAAAATTTAAATAAAATAAAAATAAAGAACACAAACTAGTTACATTTCTTTAAGAAATGTATTAAAATTGAAATGAGATGTGATACAATCCTCTGTACCTGTTTTTTCGTTTGTTTGCTTTAGGTTGTTCGATGTACTAACAGCAGATACTTCTATGATCATTGTATGTAATGATAGAATTATATTTATTAATTTCCATTCACAGTAAAGTTTAAATATATGAACATGCTATAGTTGATCAGTTACTTCTACAGATTTACCTGGATTAAAATAAAAAGTGTATGTTTAACTGTACTGAACACTAATAGAAAATTTCTAAAGTGATTGTATCCACTTATAGTTCACACTAGAGGTGTCTGACAGTTCCAGTTGCTCCACTTCTTTACCAACACATGTTGTTATCTATCTTTTTATGCTTAGTCATTGTGGTTTGGTATCACAGGTTTCAATTTGTAGTACCATTTTGACTCCAGGTTAACAAAATAGGTTTAAAGCATTTACATTTAGGTATTCCATTTAATGTAGTTTCACATATTTCGCCCATTTTTCTACTAGTTCATCTTACTTTTTTTGTATTTAATTTAGCATGTATAGTAGATACCAGACACAAGAGTATAGGTTAGTGGTCTTCAAACAGCAGTTCACAGACCAGTACAGGTCCACAGATAGAGATAGAAAATCTTTGGTCTGGGCTGTAACTGATCTCTCTCCTATGTCCTTAGGAATTAAAAAATGTATACTTAAAGGTTAATGTTATTTATAAATGATGTTTATTTCTCAGCCCTTATATTTTATTTTTGTATTTAATTATTTGCATACTATCCTCTCTAGGAATTCCTTGTTATATTCTTTTGAAAAAACTTTATTCATTATAATTTACAATACAGTCAGTGATAAGGTTTTATACAAGCAACATTTCAATACTCCCCCACCAGAGTGTTCGGTTCCCTTCACCATTGCCTCAGGGTGCCCCCATAATCCCCAAATTTGGCCGTCACTTTTTATTTTTAAAAAACTTTATTTCAATATATTTTCTTTCCATTGTATTATTCTGTTTCTTTGCCTGACTTAATTCTCTTTCCCTACCTTTGGAATTAAAAATTTTAATTCACCAGTACATTAGAATCTTCAATAAAACTTTTATTTTACTATTTATTCTGTGATAATGTATTGAATTATTAAAATCTAGTACTCATTAGCACCAATATAATTTCCTTAAAAAATGCAAGGACACTGGAATCTTTGTCCTAATTACAACTCACACCCTTTGTGCTAGTGCAATCATAAAAAAAAATTAGAGTGTATTTTCTGGGCTAGTGTTTATCCCAACTTGCAGTATAGTCTCAATTCTGTTGAAGATTTACATGCTTATTTCTATATTACCTAACTTTTATTTGATGTCATGTTTCTTATTAGGAATAATTTTCTTTGCCACCTTCTTGAGCATAAATCCGTCAATAATAAATTATCTGAAATCTTATACATTTTTAACATAGCTTTGAAAAGTGCTTTTATTGTGTATTTAAGATTGAGTTATTTTCATGATTATGTTCTTTGATATTCTTTTGTCTCCTGACTTACATAGTTTCTGTTGAGAAGTTATTGATAAGTCTTATGGCAGGTAATATGCATTTTCCCTTGGTACTTTTTCTTTCTTCATTCCGTTTTTATTTTCAGCAGATTTTTTTTGTGACGTGCCAAGTATGATTTCCTTTTCTGTTTACCCATTCCAGGTATATTAACCTTGTTGACTATGTTTGTTGGTGTCTTCCATTGAGTTTCAAAAATGTTCTATCTTTACTTCCAAATATTGCTATTGTACCCATCTCAATTTCTTGCCCATATAGGACATGGTTTCTATGTGTGCTAGACATTTTCTATTGAATCATGTGTTCTTGTATTTTGTGAATATCTTCCTCACATTTTTCTGCTTCCTGCCTCCATCTGGATGTTTTGGAGAGGTTTTGCGGGTTTGAGCCACACAAGGCTGGCCATATACAAAGCGTGTGCCTTAGCCTTATTCTATATATCTGGCTTCCACCTGGTTATTTACTACTCACCTTTTTGCTTGTCCACTAATCCTCTCCTCCATTGCATTTAGCCCATATTCCTGATTTTTTTGCTGTAATATATTATAGCATATGTAATATATTACATTATATAACATATAATGTAATATGTTATGCTATAGCGTTCATATTTTATTATTTTATATACATTTAGATTCAAATACATTCAATATTACAAGAGAATATGTAATCTTCTATATTTTAGCATAAGTAATTGCCTTAAAACCTGTTGAAATGGTCTAAACCTTTAAAATTTGCTCTAAAAGCTTCATAAGTTGAAACACTTCAGTTTTCTTTCTGTTGTTTGACTTTTTATCCTTTGTTCTCAATCACTGGGACCTGTTTTATAGTATGTGTGCAGAGAGTTATACAAATAATCTGAAGCATGGTGTATTCTTTTTCCATTAAGACTTTTTCTTGGCTTTCAGCAGACAATTAGGCTAAGGAATCCTAATCCTATTTTGGACTGAGTTAATTGCAACCCTGGTTTCTGTTATTGTGAAAGTCATTTTACCTTTTGTACCCACACACCCCCCCTCCCATTACTCCTAAGGAGCAGCCTTTCAAAAATCAAAATTAAAAGTGCTTCTTCCTTAGTGAACCTTGAAATCTAATTTTTAATCTCTGAAGTCTGAAGAGATAACTGGAAATTCACCAGTATTTCATACCCCAGTCCTTTGTAATTCAGATTATGCCTCAAGAGAAAATGGAGCTGATGATCAGTGTTGCTTTTCTGTATTTTCATTTTTTCTTGAGCTCTTGAGCCCTCATACTACCCAGTGGCTTCACCATCACTTCAGGGACATAGTTTCTGGGGCTAGGGTGATAGCACAGCTTAATAGTAGGCATTTTCCTGGGTTTGCTCTCCGGCATCCCATATGGTACTCAAGCACCACCAAGAGTAATTCCTGAGTGCAGAGCCAGGAGTAACCCCTTAGTATCACTGGGTATAACCCAAAAAGCCCAAAAGAAATATAAAGGAATTTCCATAATAAAATAGTAAACTATATATTTATATGTATATATGTATATATACATATATACATATAAATATATAGTTTACATGTATATATGTATATATACATATATACATATAAATATATAGTTTACTTTTTATACATATATACATATAAATATATAGCTTACTTTTTTTCTATTTTATTATGGAAATTATAGGCCATAAATAAATAAATGGATGGAATACTTTACAGTGAGCAATCATATGCTCTCAGACCAGGCTCTGTAATTTGTATTTTTTTTATATAATTGGCTTGTCATACATCACAAATAGCCATCCTTCTTCCAGCCACCAAACTGTTTTCTTTCTAATGCATTTCAAACACATCAAGGATTCTGGATCTTTTGAATACTTCAGCATTCACTTCATTAGCTAGTAGTTGATATCATTTGATTTTATTATTAATTTTTGTGTGGATACACCTGTAATATAGTGCCCGCATGGCAGAGCCTGGCAAGCTGTCCAATGCGTGTTCGATATGCCAAATCCAGTAAAAAGAAATGTTTATTTTCCTGACCCCAAAAAAGCCCTTAATATGGCAGCAGTAAGAAAGGCAAACAAGCAGTGCCTGATAAAATTTCATGGCCATTCTAGACTGCCAAAACGAAGAAGGACAAAAATGACTGTCTGTACTTTCAATGCACGGACGCTGGCATCGGAAGCATATATTGAGGATCTGATGCTGCAAGCGAAAAAGATCAAGTACGACATCATTGGTCTGACTGAGACCAGGAGGCGCCAGTCGCATCATACTGTATTTGACACTGGAGAAGAATTGTTCCCTTGGAACATGCGACGAAAAAGAGCATCGGTGGCGTTGGTGTCCTTGTCAACACAAACATGGCTGTAAACATTGATTCATTTGAATGCCTAACAAACCAAATAGGATGATTACACTTGAAGAGATGTGGCCACTGCCAGCAATTTCTATCTTCATTGTCTAAGCACCAACATCCACATACAAAGAAGATGAAATTGAGAAATTCTACATGGAATTGGAGGAGTTCTATAAAAAAGATCACACCTTCTACAAGATCATAGTCAGTGATTTTAATGCCAAGATAGGACCAAGAAGATCGGCTGAAGAACTCCATATCGAGACCCATGGCCTAGAATGGAACGAATATGGTGAGAGACTATCTGAGTTCATCATGTCCACCAAGACCATTCATGGGAACTCAGTTCCAGAAAGCTGAAGCGAAACGTTGGACATGGGAATCTCCAGGCGGACAGTTCCACAATGAAATTGACCACATCATCTTCAATTGACGGTTTTGTCTAACCGATGTAGCTGTCTTCCCCAAATTCCAAACAGGATCGGACCACCGTCTCCTTCATGCAAAATTCTACTTCCTGCAACGAGAAGAAAAGGCAGCAAAGTTTAAGAAGAGAACTCCCAGAACGACCACCAACTGGGAACTCTTTGGCACCATTGCAGCAACATGGGAAGATAAAATCATTGACGACATCGACGAAGAATACAACCGACTGGTTCAGCACCTCCATGATTGTAAGAAGAATGCTGAGAGAAAGACACAAAAGGGCGCCTGTCTTCAGAAACTCTTGAGCTCATTCGCCAACGTGGCAAGGCGCGAGCCTCAGGAGACCAAATACTAACATCCAAGCCTGCTAAGCGGTGCAGAGAAGCGATAAAAGAAGACCTCATCTACAAGCTGTTTACATGAGTCATCCTGAACAGGATTAGCAGAACACTAGATGAAGGACAACTATGCAGCAAACAGGCTTCCGGAAAGGATTTAGCACAATCGACCATATCCACACAGTAACCAAGCTCATCGAGGTTTGTAGGGAGTACAAGATGCCGCTCTGTCTCACGTTCATTGCTTTACAGAAAGCCTTTGATTCTGTGGAGACTGAAGCAGTCATTGAAGCCCTAGCCAAACAGGGTGTTCAAACCCAATACATCAAGATCCTTCATGAGCTGTACTACGGATTCACCACCAGGATCTCACCATTCTACAAAGAAGTGATCATTAATGTGAAAAGAGGGGTTAGACAGGGTGATACCATTTCACCAAAACTCTTCAGCACCACCCTCGAGAACATCATGCGACAATTAGAATGGGAAGGAATGGGAGTGAAGATAGATGGTCGGCAACTACACCACCTCTGCTTCGCTGATGACATTGTTCTAATAACACCAAACATTAGCCAAGCAGCACAAATGCTGGCTGACTTTGACCGAGAATGTGGAAAGATAGGTCTACAGCTGAATCTAAAAGAAAACTATGTTCATAAAGAATTAACTAGTTCCAGAGGCCCCATTCACTCTCAATGGAACAAACATCTCTGAATGCAGCAGTTATGTGTACCTAGGTCGAGAAATCAACATGATGAAAGACCTAAAACCTGAGCTGCGCAGGAGGAAGAGAGCAGCATGGAATGCCTTCAAAGGCATCGAAGAAATAGCTAAAAAGGACAAAGAACCTCCGGCTCCGGGCACATCTCTTTGACTCCACCGTTCTCCCTGCATTAACATACACCTCAGAGACCTGGGCCCTACGAAAGCAGAATGAGAATGCTATTCGGGTCTCCCAGAGAGGAATTGAAAGAGCTATGCTTGGAATATCACGCCTCACTCAAGTGAGAGAAGGAATCTGGAGTTCTGACCTCCCTCGCTATTCCAGAATCAGGGACGCTGTCTCGTTTGCCAAGGCATCAAAAATCAGATGGGCTGGACATGTAGTGCGATTTGGAGACAACCGCTGGACTAGAGCCATTACCGACTGGATCCCACGGGATGTCAAAAGATCATGTGGTCGCCCACCTACAAGATTGTCAGACTTCCTTGTAAAGACCCTGAAGGAACGGTTTGAGGCTCTTCATATTCCTGAATCAACCAGATGCCATTGGGCTACATTGGCACATGAGAGGGTCCAATGGAAATGTTACTGGCGCCCACTTGAGCAAATCGGTAAATAACGGGATTCAAGTGATCAAGTGATCAAGTGGATACACCTGACAGTGCTCAAGACTTACTCCCATAAGTGAGTGCTCTGCACTCAGGGATCACTCCTGGTAGGGCCCATAAGACCATTTGGGGAGCCTGTAATGGAACCTGGGCCACCTGCATGCAAGACAAGTGACTCCCCCACTTTAATATCTCTCTATCTCTGTGATTTCTTATTGAAAATGATTAAAAATTGCTTTATGACCTAGAATATGGTATATCTCGATAGACATACTTGTTTGCCTTTCAGAATGCATAGTCTTCATTTACCAAGTTAAACAAATAGTAATGAAGTAGAGGGTTTCATAATCATTGATCACTTGATATCCGTTATTCATCGATTTGCTCAAGTGGGCGCCAGTAACATTTCCATTTGACCCTATCACATGCCAGTGTAGATCAATGGCATCTGGTTGCTTCAGGAACACAAAGAGCCTCAAACCGTTCGTTCAGGGTCTTGACGAAGAAGTCTGACCATCTTGTAGGTGGGTGCCACGTGATCTTTTGACATACCGTGGGATCCAGTCGTAATGGCTCTAGTTCAGCAGTCATCTCCAAATCGCATTACATGTCCAGTCCATCTGATTTTCAATGCCTTGGCAAGCGAGGCGGCGCCCCTGACTCCGGAACAGCGACGGAGGTGGGAGATCCGTATTCCTTCTTTCACTTGAGTGAGGCGTGATATTCCAAGCATAGCTCTTTAGATTCCTCTTTGGGAGACCCGAATAGCATTCTCATTCTGCTTTCGTAGGGCCCAGGTCTCTGAGGCGTATGTTAATGCAGGGAGAACGGTGGAGTTGAAGAGATGTGCCAGGAGCCGGAGGTTCTTTTGTCTTTTTAGCTATTTCTTCGATGCTTTTGAAGGCATTACATGCTTCTCTCTTCCTCCTGCGCAGCTCAGGTCGTTCATCATGTTGACTTCTCGACCTAGGTACACATAACTGCTGCATTCAGAGATGTTTGTTCCATTGAGAGTGAATGGGGCCTCTGAAACTAGTTCATTTTTCATGAACATAGTTTTGCTGAGATTCAGCTGTAGACCTATCTTTCCATATTCTCGGTCTAAGTCAGCCAGCATTTGTGCCGCTTGGCTAATGTTTGGTGTTATTACTATTAATTATTTTATTTAATTTTTTTTTTGCTTTTTTGGGTCACACCCGGCGACACTCAGGAGTTACTCCTGGCTCTGCACTCAGGAATCACTCTTGGCGGTGCTCAGGGGACCATATGGGATTCTGGGGGATCGAACCGGGCCGGCATAGGCCAGCCGCTTGCAAGGCAAATGCCCTACCCGCTGGGCTATCGCTCCGGCCCACTATTAATTATTTAATAGACGTCACACCTAGAGGTACTCACTGGGGCATCTGGTACAAGGAACCAAAGTCAGGGTACTAAGATATGCTTTTGTATCATTTGTATCACCTGTCTTCCTGTTGTTCAATGTTTTGCTCAAGCGAGAACCAATTACATCTCCATAAGTCCTGTCGCGTGCTAGTGGAGCCCAAGGTCATCTGCTCGCTCCAGGAACACAAAGAGCCTCAAACCATTCCTTCAGGTCATGAGAATGAGGTCTATAATTGTTACTGTTTTGTCATATCGGGTATTTTATTTGATCACTGTCTTCCCGTTCATCATCGATTTGCTCGAGCGGGCACCAGTAACATCTCCATATGTCCTGTCTCATGCAAGTAGAGCCCAAGGGCATCTGCTTGCTCCAGGAACATAAAGAGCCTCAAACCATTCCATCAGGTCATGGGAAATAAAGATATCAAATACTTTATCTGTAAATAAATACTTTATTTGGTACTTTATCTGTACCACTTTAAAATATATCCCCTGGACCCCATAATCTCATTTTTATATTGTCTTGTGGTGATTTTTCTGCTGCTTTCTTAGAGAGGAGTATTAAGATCTCAAGTTATAAATGGAAATTGTCTATATTTTCCTCAGCAGCTATATATTTTTGCTAACTCATGATAGAAAGTGTAGCACGCCCTGAGACTATTATTTAAACAAAAAATAGGAAGTTCACACCATCTTAATCTCCCTTCAGAATATGAGTTTTACTTATGAATCGAACACACACACACACACTCTACATTTTTTTCACTCTCTGGTCACTTATATAGTTTCTTTCTATAGGAGGATTCATCTAGAAATTCTTATTCCATTATACCACATGTGAAACATACAGATGGCTTTTTATAAAATGTTTTCCAGCTTTTCTAAGTATTTTTTGGTAGAAGAATTGGAGCCAGACATTACAGTATCCAGTAAATGTATTTTTAAAGGAAGTTTTATGTCACCATAAATAGAAGTCATACATCAAAAGTAATTAAATTCAACAACTATTAGTTTAAAATGTTTATCCACATACCACCCAAAATAACCTTAATCTATCAGTGTTAGAAACATGTTGCCTTGGGATAGCTCATATTTGCTAAAGTGATAACTGATGTATAATAACAAGTTTAGAAGGAGGTTTCACCAAATCTGAAACCCTTTCATAACATTGTTTTAGTGTAGTCTTATGATTGTCTGATGATAGGAAAAAACTCACCTGCTATGAAAACAATTGATTATAAAGTCAGAAACATCTCCCTTTATTTGAAACCTTCACCCGTGTAAATTCCTCTCATCAATCTTCTTTCTCTCCCTTAGAACCCTTCGTATCAGTGATGTTTCATTTATGCCATGATAAATATCTGAGTCCTTTCAACTCCTATTTATAGACTCCTCATAGTCTCCTGAAATGTATAATGTTAACGAGAAATATTGATGTCTGTTGTTTGTATAAGAAAGGAGATAGGAGGTGAATAAGAGAGCAAATATATTCTGTCTTGTTTTGGAGTCATACCCAGATGTGCTCAGGGAGTAGCCGTGGCTCCACACTCAGGGATCACTCTTGTAGGCTCAGGGAAGCAACTAAAGACAGGTCAGCTTTTTTAAAAATTTTTCATTATAGGCTCTTCGTATTCCTGAAGCAACCAGATGCCATTGGGCTACAGTGGCATGTGATAGGGTCAAATGGAAATGTTACTGGTGCCTGCTTGAGCAAATAGATGAATAACGGGATGTCAAGTGATCAAGTGATTATACCACCGTGAGACATACAAAGGTTATCATAACTGGTTCTTAGTAATACAGTATTCCAGCACCCATCCCTCCACCAGTGCCCCATTCCCACCACCAATGTACCCACACAATACAGGTCAGATTTGTCCAAGGCATGCATCTTACTTGCTGTGGTATAGCATATAAATGGCACAAAAAAGTTCATCTTTGGTTTTATTGTTAACTGTATTGAAGATAAAAATGGTAATTCTACTAAAGAAACACCCCCTTAGTAGACAAATTCTTTTGTCATCTTGATACAGGAAAGGAGATTAAAATAATATGAAGATAAAAGATTAATTTCAGGTGGGAATTTTAAAGGTTATCACTTAAAAATTAGACTTTATTTAATTAATCCGCTTTATTCAGAAAACAGCAAACCTGTCACTAAACATAGGAAGGCACCCACTTAATTTTTAAAGCTTTACTTTTACCATCTTCTTAAAACTCTTTTCCAGTCCCCACTGAAACTATGTCTTCTGCATGTTAAGTTAATTTTCTCTTGGTCTGCCAGTAGTTCACAATGGGAACAGAATAAAGGAAATGAAATATTAAAATAAGTTGAACTAAGCAACAAAATAGGACAAGAAGATGGAAATAGAGAAGGAGTTATATATAGGGAAATGGAGTAGGAAAATTTATAGAAAAGTTTCCAGAAGGTAAACAGGGAAGTATTGCTCTCCTTGGGAGTTATATAGACAGAGCAGAGGAAGAAGAGCATCCTGAGAATTAGGAGGTTGGGTTCCACACTCTCACTGACGATTCTTATTATCTGACATCCATTAGGTCCCTTCATTACCCTGGCTTTTAATAGCTCTCTCTGTGAAAGGAAGGAAGGAAGAAAGAAAGGAAGGAAGGAAGAAAGGAAGGAAGGAAGGAAGGAAGGAAGGAAGGAAGAGAGAGAGAAAGAAAGAAAGAAAGAAAGAAAGAAAGAAAGAAAGAAAGAAAGAAAAGAAAGAAAGAAAAGGAAGGAAGGAAGGAAGGAAGGAAGGAAGGAAGGAAGGAAGGAAGGAAGGAAGGAAGGAAGGAAGGAAGGAAGGAAGGAAGGAGGGAAGGAGGGAGGGAGGGAGGGAGGGAGGAAGGAAGGAAGGAAGGAAGGAAGGAAGGAAAGGAAGGAAGGAAGGAAGGAAGGAAGGAAAGAAGGAAGAAAGAAAGAAAGAAAGAAAGAAAGAAAGAAAGAAAGAAAGAAAGAAAGAAAGAAAGAAAGAAAGAAAGAAAGAAAGAAAGAAAGAAAGAAAGAAAGAAAGAAAGAAAGAAAGGAAGGAAGGAAGAAAGAAAGAAAGAAAGAAAGAAAGAAAGAAAGAAAGAAAGAAAGAAAGAAAGAAAGAAAGAAAGAAAGAAAGAAAGAAAGAAAGAAAGAAAGAAAAGAAGGGAAGGAAGAAAGGAAGGAAGGAAGGAAGGAAGGAAGGAAGAAGGAAGAAAGAAAGAGGAATTGAACTAGAGGTATCTCTAGGAAATTTATAGCTCAGAAAAAAATCATTCATTCTTTAATTTTTTTTTGTCTGGGGTCACACCCTGCACTCAGGAATTATACACGGTGGTGCTCAGGGGACCAATCCTTGGGATGCCAAGGATTGAACTCAGGTCAGCTGAGTGCAAAGCAAACCCCCTACCTGCTATGCTATTGCTCTGGCCTCCCATTCTTTAATTTTTAACACAGCCGTTTTCTCTTTTCTGATTTAAGGTGTGGAGGATGGACCAGTAATTCATACTGGGACTCCCTGTCAATTACGAGTTCATTCTCATCTTAACTAGACCCCCTTGCTAACACTGAAAAAGATAGAGTTTTTGCTCGGTTCATTTCCATACATAGAAGGTTGAGCATCATCAACTTTGGAGCCTGTTCTCTTCTTTTATTTATTTTTAGGATGTCAAATGCAGTCAGTTGGGAGGGTGATAATGCAGATGGAAAGATAATCATTGTCATGATTTGCAAATTTATTGTTTCTATTTGCTCTGAAAGACTTAATTTCTAACTTTTGCACTCATTGTTCAAGGCTTTTGGCAAAAGACCTTCAACAGTGAGAGAAAGAACCATGGAATCCTCTTTTCCTTGCTTGGAGGCAGAGAGGTGAGACCTGTTGGAATGGTGGAAGACAAGTCTGATGTTTGATGGTGATGGTTTTGGCATCAGCTCCAGACTTTAAAGCTTATTCACAGGCAGAGTCTGAATACTGGCTTGCCTGCTGAATCAGAGCTCCAATTGACCTCAGAAAGGGGCATTTGTATGAGTATGGCATTCGAATAGAGCATATATAACAAAAGCATAAAATGCTCTAATCTAGCATTCTATGATTTCTAAGAGAGCACTTGCAAATTTACTACTAAGAGAATGAAGAAACATTTGCTTGTTGTTTTTCTCTTCATCACTTATCATCAGGGAAATGCAAATAAAGCAACAATGGGAGATCACCTCACATCAGTGAGATTGGCACGTATTAAAAAGACTGAAAACAATCAGTGCTGGGAGCAGGGGTTGGGGGAATGTGGGGAAGATAGGAAACCTCATCTACTATTGGTGGGAATGGTCTCTGTGGAAAAGAGTATGAAAATGTCTCAAAAATGAAGAAAGAACTTCTATGTGACCCAGAGATTTTCTAAGAAACTACTCCCAATCACAAGAACAATAATCCATGAAGACATTTGCACTCTGTATTTATTGAAACACAATTCACAATAGCCAAGATCTGGGACAAACATAAGTGTCCCACAACAGATGAGTTGATAAAGAAACTCTGATCTATATATGCAATGTTCCCAGATCATATAATATGTGACTTACACTCTTATGTCACCCTCCGAATTTTCATGCTTCTCTATCTAGTTCCTCACACCTCCTGCATTCATTTGCAGAGATCTGAGAGCCCTCTTATTTCTCTCTTCTAGTAGCATGTATTTTGGGGATGAGGGTGTGGGACCACATCCAGTGGTACTCAGGCGCTGTTCTTGGCTCTGTGCTCAGGTGATACTCATGGAACTGTGGTGCTGAGGATAGGTAGCTGGATTCATTTCAGGCAAGACATTTCAGGAAAAACCGTTTTCCAGCTCTCTGATAGTAACATTCATAGACAACGTCACAGAACATTTGTTTAAGGTTGACAGGTTTATGTCAGAGGCCCATTAGGTACCAACATGAATATAATTCCTAGTTTCCTGAGTCTCACCAAGAGTGATCCCTGAGCTCAGAATGAGGAATAAGCCCTGAGCACAGCTTTGTATGGTCCAAAAAACAAAGGGAAAAATAGAAATTAGGAGTAGGAGAGATAGTGCATGAGTTAAGGCACTCGCCTTGTATGCAGTCAACTTTGATCATTAGAACTACATGGTCCCTAAACATGACCAGAAACACACCCCTACTCCTGCCAACACAGAGCCGGTGGTAGGTAGCTGCTGGGGCACCCTCAGGTGGCCCAAAAGCCAAAAAATAATTTTTTAACAAATTCTTTTTTTTTTAATAGGGGTCTACCCTCAGCAGAACTCAGGGTGTTGGAGACTGATGTTTCATTGCTAGGGTCGGTGGTGCAAGGGTCTGTTGGCATTTGAGTGACCATCAAGGCCACAACCTGGGATGTCTCCAGAGATGTCAGAGGACACTAGATCTATCTTCAGTGGTGCTCAGGTGACCATCTGATGCCAAGGATCAAAAATCAGTCTTGCTCCTACAAGGCTTGTGCTTTGTGACTTTAAGGGATCCCAGCTGAGGAGGTCTCTGTTTCTGAAGTGTTATTTGCATTTTGAACAGGGGTCTGAAGATAGCCTACGACAATGAGCTGGGAAAAGGACAGGCAGAACTGTAATTGGATTGACTGTTGACAGAGCTAACCATCAGCAGATTGGCTTCCTGGGTATATCTGCCTGCCAATACTTGTGCATGTTGAGGGTAGTTGTGTTAAATAAGCTTATTTCCACGTGAACCCAGCCTCTTTATCCCCCCAAACTGTCCAAACCTCTCTTTGGCACTCTCTGAGAACTCTGGGCCTATGGTTTGTAAAGCAAAAGATCTAATAATAAGTTCTCTCATCTTAGTTTTTCTCTCAATTGTTGGAGAGAAGTCTCTTTCCAAGGAGACATGGATAATAGGACAAACTGCCTTGACCCCAACTCACCAACCCACTCTCCATCTGTCCTGTCAGTGGGAAGGGAAGTCTAGGGGACAAGAGCATGGGCAAAGTCCTTATTGCTAGATTTGCTGGGCCTGGGATTCTGAGGAGCAGTATGGGGAGGTGAGCAGCCACATGGTATATCATCATAGGTTGTTGCCATATGCTGCTTCCCCAGGAATTTGCAGGAACTCAGAACTGTCAGATGGGTTCATCAAAAAAGGGACTGCTTACAGCAGCGGGCCAAGGTAAACTGAGGCTTCCTCTTCCCAGAACTTTTGGGATCATCACCTTTCCCTCACAGAAAAGAATTTCAGGAGACAAATAGTGAAGTACACGTTTATTAGTGAAGTAAAGAAAGTTACGGAGAGAGGTAAGTTAAGACATGTGCTCAAGAGAGAGCACAGGCTTCTCCAAGGGAGAAAGTCTAAAATACAGAGAGTGGCATGTGTGTGGGCACCGTGTAACTCGGCAACGGAGGCGTGATGGCAACACATGTGCACTCCCCTGCACAAGCTTGTTGATCTAAGTTTTCCTAAACTGCCCCAGACCAGTCCTTTGCTAGGGTGGTTGGCAAGGGGAAGAGCTTGGAGCAGTTCATGGTCTTTCCGAAGCCTCTCCTCAGAGGGTATCCAGCCACCTCTCCTCTCAGTGCTCTGGCCTGGAATTCTGCATCTCAATGGTTTCTGGATAGGTCTTTTGTACAACTCCACGCCTTTGGGCTAGTTCAAAGTTCCTACAGTTTTCCCGGTATACCTGACCAGGCCCCTGGCCCCCCACCACTCCTATCTTCCTGCCTACAACAGTAGGAAGGACTGATTCTGTCACAGAGCAGAATTAGTCTGGTGCACGTGCTGAGAGAAAGTACCTTAAATCCAAAGTCTATTGTCTGAAAATGAAATTACTGGTACTGCCACATCTTTGTCAACTCCAGATAACACAACTTTTCCTATTCTTCCCTGAGATATTTTGTTCCTGTCACATGAACCTAGTATTTTTTTCCTTTTTGCTTCCCCACCCCCACCCTCTTCTCTGCCCTCTTTGTCTCCAGAGGCCTAGTCCCTTTGGAAATGCATTAGTTACCTAGGAAACCTTAATGTCATTTTTTTTATGAGTGGAGTTTGGTGCAGCATAAAGTTAATTTATAGGGTGGTTAGGAATTCATGTCATGACTGGTGAAATAGGAGACTTTATTATGATTTCTATATCCACCTGTGTGGTAGGCACGCATATCTTCCCTCTATTATTATGGGTAATTTCTTGAAACATAATTAAGAATATGTATGCTATTTCACAAAATGAGCTGATTCATTGCTGTTCGCTGTAATACATTATATTGTTCAACGTAAACCCTAGAACATAATTAGCAATAACAACAAACCAATAATACATCACGCAATCTGTTAAGAGTTGAAGGGTATGGTGGAATTTCCTTTTAAATGATGAGGTGGTTCTGCCTTAGAGGCAAAGAAGTAAGATGAGATTTTGAAATCCTTCAATTCTGTCTTTCATGCTCTTTGAGGTCCACATTAGGAAGCTGTATAAATCCTAAATATGTCTACGACTCCATTCTGCTAATTTCTTTCTGCCTTCCAAAAGGGAAAATATATACCCATGAAGTCACATTAGAGAAATGTTTAAAGACAGCTTCCAAATCACAAACAGGACATTCCAGAGTCAAGCTTTTTTCTAAGGAGATGGTTCCCCCCATCAGGAGAGTAACCCCCATCAGGTTACAGAGGAAATGTTTACAAGGTAAGGACCATTAGATTGAAAATTGGAGGCTGTGCCAGGCATTGGCTGAGTATTGACCATCCCATTTTGTGGGATGGCTCTACTTCTATTTTTAGAGCCTTGCTCAGATTCTCGTCCTCAGACGGCCAAGAGTAAAGGCAGAGGACTAGAAAGGGGGTAAAATGGCCAAGTTCAGTGGAACCTGAGGAAAGGAAGGGGTAGGGAAGCTGGAACATTGAGTATCCTTAAGTCTTACAGGGGAAAGGTGAAAAGCTTTTCTTATATAGTGTTGACTAGAGGGATGGGTAGGCAGCCTAAGCTGAACTTAAGGCATGCAAGATGGAAAGATAAGGAATTGGGGCAGAAGACAGATGTTTGAAAGGATTATCTTCTATATATACTGGTTGCATGTTTTGGGCCCATTCTCAGGAATTTTCCTCTGGGGCGATCCTCTTCCTTCTCATTTCACCCTATTTCCCACCTGTCTTTCCATTGTTATATCAGTACTATAGCACCTATGAAACCCTATGTTTTTATAGGTTTTTACCTACAGCTTCTGAGAAATTAAGAAACCTGTTCAAAGTCACACAAACTACTCAAGAAGAAAGGGAACTTGGAGCCCAGGATTTGTAGAATTCCTAAATCCATTCAATGAATTTCTGATCTGATGCTAAGAATTTTTTGGGGGTGGGGAGTAGTCTTAATTATTTTATTATTTTTTTTACTGGCTTTGATTTTTTTCTTTCCCAGAAGCTGGAGGGATTTTGGGAAGATCTTATTGCCTCCACAGTGAAATTCAGGCCCAGGATGGTGACTCAGAGGCTGAAAGAATTTGATCCAGGGCACCCTTGTTTGTTGAGAGATCTCTGCTGTAAGGCAAAGTTGTGCTTTCTGGAGATGAGAGAGAAGACCTGGGCTGGCTGAACGAACTAACAAGTCAGGCACATTCTGGGGACAATTGTACCCACTTTGGGAAAAAAAATAAGATCCGAGCTTCACACAGGACTCCCCGGGTTGGGGAGGAGATGTTAACTGACCTCATGGCTGCTTCTGTAACTGTTGGCTAATACTGCTATGGTTGGCACGTGTGCCATCAGGGCTGGGCAGCATGAGAGCATTCAAGTGACACACAGCTCTCAGGATTCCTAGGTTGCCAGTGCCCGTGCAAACACCTTAGCCTTCTCTTTAACTGTTTTCCCCCAAAACCCATACACTTTCTGCTTCCATCACCCCAGGCAGCTCTCTGGGTAAGTGTGATGTGGAAAGGCAGCCGAGAAGGCCGGGAGGGGCAGCCCTTCTGCCAAATTTCTCCACAGCGCCCCCAGCAGCAAGAAAATGCAATTGCAAATCATTTTCAGCATCAGCTCGGGAGGGGAGTTGAGAGGCAAAATCTCCAAGAGCCTGGAAAAAAAGAAAACAAATCACAGAATAGTAGGATTCCCAGCTACGGTGATGAGGACATGAAATCAACTTGCCGTCACAGAACAAAAGTATCCTTGGGCTCCAGTGAACCCAAGGGTCCTTTATCACCGTCAAGGGCGACTATCTCACAAACTCCACCCCTACCCCGCCCCACAACCCTCTGCAGACACTGAAATCAAGGCTATTTGCCTAAGGTGAATGAATAAGCCTCCATCCTTCCAGCATTTCCTTTTCATCCTGTTCGATATTTCAACCACAGAGTGGTGCTGTTGCAAAAAGATAAGGTGGGCAGAAGCCGAGCTGGAGACGTGGGCTTTTCGGGGGGAAGAAGAGCGGTTCAGAGGGGGCTTTCAAGCTATCCTGCAGATTCTTGCTGTTAGGAGTCAAGGCCTAACACACAGAGGCAGCAGGGAGGAAAAAAAAAAGAAAAAGTTCAGTAGCCTAAAAATACAATCAACAGATGGACCGGCAAGCCGTGATCACAGAATCCACGGAGAGGTGAGATGACTCCGCTAAGCAAAACAGACCTCACTGGGGAAGAGCCTCCACACCCGGGCACCCGGGGCTGGACGTGGACTCCTAGGGCATGTCTCAGCCCAGCTCTCTGCTTCTGTCAGGCAGAGACCACCCAGTTTTCTCTCCATTGATGGGGAATAAGAGGCAAGGAGGGTGTTGGCTAGAAAGTCGCAAAGTTCCACTGTCCCAAAGCGGTTCTGCTGTCTGTAAAAAGATCCCCTTATAAAAATACACCTTCCTACTCTGTTTCTTTCCTGGCCACCTTCTCCTCTAAAGGCCTTCCTGCTCTCTCAGAAAGCAAAAGAAACAGCAGGAAAGACTGGCAGTGGTGTGCGTGCATTTTAATTTTTGGGGTTTTAGAAGATAGTTTTTGAGTTGCAGGACACTGGGGAATGCAGCTGTAAGTGGCTGAGAGAGAATGGATCTTCCGGAAAGGACAGGTCCACTGGCTCTCATTTGGGAAAAAAGGGAGAAGAGGACAATTCCACCCTTTGCTCCTGGCCACCTCAGACTTCCTTGAGCTTACCCTGGCCCCCTCCCTTTTCCTCTCTCCAAAGGCACCACACATATTTGGCAAGATTAAGGTGCTACCGCTCAAATTACAAGACTTGCTGATTGCACGCAAGGTCTAACGCACCAGCTCAGGACAAACACCCCTGGAGTGGGGAAACCCTGCAAAAGCTCTCGCTGCTGGGTTCTGCTGGGTTCTGCAAGGTCCCCAGGGCCAGTGAGGAATCCCCTAGCGCTGGTTGAGCTGCCCCACCCGGTTTGAAGCCCCCCCGCCCCCCGCCTCCCCAGCCACCACCCTTCCTTCTTCTTTTTTATTGTTTTTCCTTCTGATTTTTCAAATTTAAGTTTGCCCCCTTGCTTCCTTCCTCTCCTCCCTCCAGATTGCCCGTAACCGAGTCGCTGCAGGCAGGCCGGCGGCCTGCACATGTTTTTAACCTCTACCTCGCTGCAGCCCTGCCCACCTCGCTTTTGCCTGCCATCCTTGAGTTCCCGGAGGACCCGAAGCTCCAGGCAAGCGCCCTGAGAGTGGGGCCAGTGGAGCTGCCTCGGGGGCCTCATCCCTCCTTTGACGGCGGAGGGGAGGCAAGTGGTGGGAGAGGGGGAGGGCGGGGGAGGCGGGGCCCGCGGGGGAGAGAGAAAAGCCCAACTCCCAATCCCGAGCACGCCCAAATCCAAACCTCCCGGTGCCCTGTGGCCAGGCGGCGGGTACCACCACTCTGCAGCCTGCTCCGGGCCGGAGCAAGACCTCGACTTTGGGGCGCCAGGGGAGGCACTGCAGGAGGACCCCCCCCCCCCCCCCATCTCTCCGGGGACCGCGGGAGTGCCTTGCCTGGGCCTCCGGGCGCGGTTTATTCCATGTGGCAGCCGACAGCCAGGATAATGATGAGGCAGGTACAATCTATCTGGTACGCAGCTCCTCACGCCTCCCGCTTCCTCCCCACCCCACCCCACCCCCCACCCACCTAATCTTTTCGGCGGGCCCCGAAGTTCTACTCCTCGTGGGGGTGCGGTCTGAGCCGGTGGGCGCCGCTCAATGCTGCCTCTTGTCTCAGGCCGTGACCAGATTCTCCACGCAAAAGCGCTGGCGTCTGTGCGGCCAAGGCCCTCGCTCAAGCAGATCTGGGGACCCCTGTTTGCAAGCTGGGGCGACGCAAACAGGACTCCTGCCGCCCCCCACACACACACACACCCAACCCAGAGCCAGCATAAAGGCCCTGGCGAGCCACAGGGTGCGAAGTGGCCGAGACAGCTGGAAAGAAAGGGTAGAGGGTCCGGGGAGTTGAGGTTCGCCTCACTTACTTTTCTGGGAAGGAGCGCAACAACTCTGCTCCCGGCCTCGGGATTTCTCTGTGAACCCCTCCAGGGCCACCCCGACCCACCGCTCCTTTCCTTCTCTCCCTTCAGTGGCAAACGGACAAAAGCGAGATGTCTTAACGCGGTCCGTTTAGAGACGGTGTTGGGAGCATGTGGGATTTAACAGGCTGCTAAAGGATCGCGCAATTAGAGGGGGGTTTTCCCCAGCCCCGCATCCGCCCCCTCTCTCCTCGCCCCTAGGGCGAACAATCCACCTGGTGGGGAAGGGAGTTTACCGCCCTTAACTTTCCCGGCTCTGCCAAGAGGTTTGTTTGTTGCGGGGCTGGTCCAGCTTTTTCCCGCGCTGTCCCGCGTGCAGAAACCGGTGCTGGGCGGGGGTGCTCGGCGGCAAAGCCAGAGTCCCAGATTAGAAGGGAGAGAAGCTGGGCCAGGGGAGAAATGGAGCCACCCCCACTTTCTCCTCGCCCAACACACACACACACACACGCACACACACACACAGACACAGCCGTCCCTGCGGTGCTCCCCGCACCCTCCTCCACTCTGTACCTTTTCACACCCGTTGCCCCTCTTCTTTGAGCCCCGGGTTCTGGTCCCGCCGAGGGAGTGTGGAGCTGGCTGGGGAATGATTGTCCTCGGGCGTGTGTGTGTGTGTGTGGGGGGGTGGGGGGGGGTTAGGAGTGACGGGTGGGCTCGGTAGGGGGTGGGGAAAGATCTGGAACTGGAAGGGTCTAAGGTTTGGAGGAGGAGGAGTTTTATTCATCAGACCCAATCCGCCAGAGGAAAGGGGGCAAGAAAGGTTCTCCCCCACGGGTAAAGAAAACCCTAAATCAACGGAAAAGCCAAGCTCAATAGTCTATTTTTTCCCCGAGAAAAAGAACATATCAGACAGGCGACAGCCATGAACATAGAAAATGGAGTGAAAAGTTGAATATTTCGTTGTTGTTCTTTTTTTCCCCCTCCTGGCTGGCTTTCTAGAAAAAAAAAAATCGAGGGGGGTAGACTGAAAAAATATCCTACTGATCTGGAAGGTTTTTCTTTTCTTTTTTTTCTTTACAAAGGGGCTAGGAGAAATGACTCCAGACCCCGCAAAGGCCCCCTAGCCCCAAAGGGGCGAGGCGCCGGGGTGCGGGGGCGCAGGCCTGTGCGGGCGCGGCGGGCCGGCGCGGGGCGGACGGTGCGGCGCGCAAGGGGTTAAGTCGCTGAGCTCGGAGCCATCTGGCCGGGTTGGCTGGTTATAACCGCGCAGATTATGTTCACGGGACTCAGAGTTGAAGGCTCCACTCCCAACCCAGCAGCTCCGCGCACGGCGCCGCGACTTTCTTCCCTTCTCTTTCTTTTCTTCTCCCCGGTAGCCCACCCCCTGGCTGGGTGTCTCGGTGGCGGCGGCGGGGTGGGGTGGAGAGGGGGGCCACTCTGAATGACCGAGCTCGCGTCCACCTTTCTCTTCATGTCGACGTCCCCGGAATCGGTCACACGGATGCCATGGTTACTTCTGCCACGGTAAGGGGCGGCGAGCACGTTGGGTGGGCAGGTTCAGGGGGCGCAGGAGGAGGTGTGGGGGAGCAGCGCGGGTAGACTTCGCAGTGAACGAGCGCCCCGGAGCTCCCCCCCCCCCAAAACTCCGCACCCTGCCCCCCAATAGCCTCGCGCCGGGCGCTTTCACTCACTTTCCCTCCCTGGCTGGTGCTTTCGCCGAAGTTTGCGCCGGGCTGCCCAGGCCCGGTGAGCGATCACGACACCTCTGCACACACGCGCATTTGCAGACACACACGCACGCACACACACGCGCGCACTCACGCATGCACACACATGCAAACACGCACACACGTTCCTCCCCACCACCTCGCTCTTGTCCCCTGGACTGCCCGGAGAACCCTCCCAGGATCTGGGAAAGTGATCAGGTTTAAGAGACCTGGATTGGGAATGGGGGGTGGGGGGGCGGAGGCGAGGGGAAATGGGGACGACGCAAAGGGCAGGAAAAGGGATTCTGCAGAGCCGCCACCCTTCCCCCTCTCCACCCCTCCACACCCACGTCTGCTCACCGCGCATCCTGTAACAAAAGCGGGCGGCGGACAGGTCCCGGGCAGGGGGGAGAGAGAGGCCGGGTGCGCCAAAGCCCTCAGACTCGCTCTGTGGGGCGCTCGGTTCCCGGTTTCGCAGGCCACCGCCTGCCCCCCAAGCCTCTCCCTCTCCTTCGGGCCTGTCCTGGGCACGGGCTGCTGGGGAGGGATTAGGAACTCTGGACCCTGAAGGTCGTTTCCCAGTTTGGGGGAGTGGGAGGAAGGGCGGGGAGGTCCCTCGCCCCGACTTTTAGTGTACCTGCTCTGCAGTCATCCAGCCACCTAGAAGTTTATTGTTAGTATTAGTATTATAGTATTATAGTATTGTAGTATTGTAGTATTGTAGTATTATAGTATCGGTATTGGTATTGGTATTAGTATTACTTTGGTATTGGTATTGGTATTAGTATTAGTATTAGTATTAGTATTAGTATTAGTATTAGTATCATTCCTCGACAACCACCCTCCACCCGGGCTGGCCCATCCAGGCCAAGCGTCCACCCCCTGGCTGTCCCACCCGAGGTGAAGTAGGAGCGTGTCACGCATCTGGAACCCCACTGAGGTGCAGCAGGCACCCTCGCGCGAGCCAGCCCCGGGGAATTCTTTGCGGGTTCTTTGGAGCCAGCTCTAGGAATTTGAGGCGGAGGTGTGGGAAGGCGGGGACACCCCCAGGACTCATAGACTTGCGATCGGAGGAAAAAAGTTCCACGGTGGACTGACTTGCTCCACTGCCCCACGGCTGCGCCTAAAACTCCGAAAGAAAAATTGGGACGCTTGGGAGTTGGAGGTTCGGAAAGGGAAGGGCTGCGTGGATCTTTCGGGTGCGCCGCTGCTATGGGGAGTCGGGGCTGCAATGCTTCATCTGCGCTTCAGATGCCCGGACCCCAGTTCCCAGCTGCAAATGGGGGTGGGGGCTGCCGACGGGTAATGAATAACCCCCCACTCCACCCCCTCCCCCAAGAAGCTTTAAGGATCAGGGAGCTCAGGTAGGGGAAACCCAGGAACCCTCATCTGGACGTTCCGAACGCCGGGTTGTAGGTTCAAAAGTCTGAACGCGGCTTCCCGGACTGACACAGTCCAGAGCGCTGGACTCAGAACTAAGATTCCCCCGCATCCTGGTGGGCTTGTTGAGTAAGGTGTGTGCAAAGCCAAGCCCCAGGCGGCATCAAAGAAGTGGGGGGGTGGGGATTTGCTCCCCGGGAATTAGAATCTGATGTTTGTGGCTCAACCAATGGCAGAATGTGCTGGGGGGGTGGGGACCTGCTTTTAAGATAGAGGGTTAGAGGACTGCACTCTCCTGCCCTGCTAGAAGGAGCCAAAGAAAAGCGTGTCAGCCCCCTACCCTGAATGTCAAGCTGGGAAAAATGGTAACTTTGAGCTCGCCACTCTTTCCCTTCTCGACAGGCTCCATCCCCACCCCTCGCCCCAGCCCCCAATTCCTTTCTGACATGTTGTACAAAGAAAATTGAGACACAGAACTGGAGGATTAAAAATTCCCTATGCCTCTGCTGCCTGGGGTCTCAAACCTGGGGAAAAAAGGAGAGCACAGGGTGAAAGAACCCAAGAGACAATTTGGGGATTCAGAGAGTGTGGGAGGAGGTGGGCTGGGGACAGTTTGGCTGCTGGATGTGGAGGGTTTGGTTCCTTGTGTACCCAAGGTCTGCCCTGCCTGTGGCATGAGATTCTGACCCTGTTGTGGGTTTTCCTTTCTGTCAGGTCAAGGAAGGCTACGTAGGCTGGGGGAAAGTGCAGGCAAGATGGATATGGGGTGGTGAGAGAGAGAGAGAGAGAGAGAGAGAGAGAGAGAGAGAGAGAGAGAGAGAGAGAGAGAGAGAGAGTTGGAGAGGCGTGTTTGTGCCTAGGTGCAGTAACTGCCTCTCTCGGAGCCTAGGTGTAGCTAATGAGAAATCAGCGCCAACCCCTAGGAGTGGAGTAGGAGAGGCAGGAAGAGAGGGGCTGTGCTCGAGACAGATGGCTCCCGCATGCCTGCACAGACACGAGGAGGGGTGGGGCGTAGGCGGTGTGGGAGGGGAGTAAAAGGTATAGTATGGATGGTTGCAGCCTTCAAATTACCAACAGGGTGGGGTTGTAAATGTGTGTGGGGGTGTAGGGGTATGGAGGGCGGGATGGGGGGGGGTGTATCTGTGCAGAGCAGAGTGTGAACTTTATGATCGTGAGCTGGGAAATTTGACTGGGGTGGCATTGGGGTCTCCGGGACTAGAGAACTGACATTTGCAGAGAAGAATGCTGGGCTCCTCCTCCCTACCTCCCCAGAGAGGAGGGAATCAGAGAAGCTTTCAGAATGAGGACGAATGTGCAAGGGGGGGAAAGTCCCTGGGCACTGGCACTGCGTGGGGATCAGGGAGGGTTCATGCATGGAGGAGTGAGTGAGAATAAGGTTTGGATGGTTAGAGCACCTTTATTATGTCTAATAAAGAGTTTCTTTGTTATGCTATTTTTGGGTCACACCCGGCAATGCTCAGGGTTTTTTCTGGCTCTACACTCAGGAATTACTCCTGGTGGTGCTTGGGGGACCATATGGGATGCCGGGGATTGAACCCGGGCTGGCATGGGCCGGCCCCATGCAAGGCAAACGCCCTACCCACTGGGCTATTGCTCTGGCCCCCTATAAAGAGTTTCTTAAGAAATGGAAGAATTAACTGTCACCAATTAATATACTAAGATGTCTACAATGCCTACGTTCTTGGGGGGACCAGAACACCCCTGGTACTGGGCCCTGGAAAAATTCCTTCCAGGGCTCAGCTGAGGGCTGCAGATTTTGCCAGCAGCAATGACGAGCTCGCAACACTAGTTGAGGTTTCTTCAATAACTATAATTCAGTTTCTAGAGATGTTTATGGCTCGGGGGCCAAAGGGAAGCTGACTTGAAATATATCTGTGGTTTTGTAAAGAGGGACATAAAGATAGGGAATGATATAGAGGGTCTGCGTTGTGAGGAGCTGAAGGTATTACTGGTTACGAAGGGCATCTGAGCACAGAACTGGGGGGGGTGTTATGCTACAATCCCCACTCAAGTGCCGGTCTGTGTGGGGACTGAGCTTCTGACAGCGCACTGTGCTGACTTACAAGTTGATGTGCAGAAGTGTGGAGAGCAGCCAGGGTAGATGCTGGTTGGAAGTCGTCAGAATTGATGTTTTCTGAGCTCTGTGTGTAAAGCACGCTCTGTGTTGTGCATGTGTGGGCTTGTGTGTGCGTGCTCAAGGCGCACACACGTCCAGGAGCTGGAGAAAATGAGCAGGGAAGGTGGAGGTCTGTTTACAGCCTTCTTGAGGACTTGCTCTTTAAATTTGCAGGAACTCTGCCAAGCGCGCATCTTAAGCAAAGTTATAGGGTGAAGGAAAGAGAAGGCATCCAGTAGATTGATATTGGGAGGGATTCTGTGAGGGACATGGACATGGTGACAGGGAGGTGCATTAATTAGGTTCAAATTGTGGGAGGGCTCATTTTAGGGACTTTAGTTCACCTGGAGGCTTTCTTCTTCATTTGTGAAATTGTAATTGTGCTTTGTTTGAGGTTCCCTTTCTTTTCTGGGCTTTGTCTGTATTTCTGATTAATGGTGGAGTGGAATGGAAGAGTTTGATCCTGCCAGGGAATATCTTGATTTGATTTGCCACTTTGAAGCAGCGTGACTTGGGAAAGTTCTCTAATCTCGTTCATCTTCTGAACCTTTTCTCTGTCAAATGGCAGCTTGTCTAAGAACCCAGTCAGGAGGAACGTTCTGCTTCCCCCGAGCATTCGGTGTGTTTAGGAATAGGAAACTTTTCTCATAGAGGCAATCTCATGGCATTCAGGTATCTGAACCTTTGTCAAGACGGGTGCTAGAAAAATGGCATAGGGGTGCAGTCACTTGCCTTGCATGCAGCTGACCCAGGATCAATCCCTTACACTTTAAGGTCCTTAGAACACAGAACTGGGAGTGTTCCTGAGTCCTGTTACATGTGACCCAAACGCCAGTTCCTAATAATCTTCTCCTGGATCTTGACATGTTAATAGAAATAACCTTGTTATTGGGGCCACCGCAAAAGTAGAGCAAGTAGGGTGCACAGGTTTGATCCCCTGCATCCTACATGGTCTCCTGAGCCTGCCAGGAGTATCCCTGAGGAAGAGTGATACCAGAGCAAAGAGTAAACCCTGAGCATCACTGGGTGTGGCCCAAACAATAATAATAATAATAATAATAATAATAATAATAATAATAATAATAATAATAATGAACTTTAAAAACATTTTATTATACCACCATGAGATATACAATTGCAAAGCTCTTCATGATTGGGTTTCAATCATGCAGTGTTCCACCACCCATCCCTCCACCAGTGCACCCTTCCCAACACCAATGTCCCCAGAATAATAATAATCTTGATATCCACAGCTTTTTACTTCTCACCCACTAAGCAAATAGAACTTTCTGTTATAGACTCAGTTTATTTTTCCCTAAAATGGATGTAGCCAGATGTGTTATGATTGATGCAAATCTGTATTCATAGAAAGCGTATGAGCTGTTCAGAATAAAGGAGTCCCAAGGATGAATGTATTAATAATCAGAGGCAGATAATGTCTTATTCTCTCACATTAGCTCTGCAAACCCAAAGACTAGAGAAAAGGCCCCTCTTATTTTTGGCCCCTCCAACTCCATCATATGAAACAAAGCACCAGCCACACTGCATTGTTAAACATAAGATCTGGGTGTTTGTGCCTGTGGAAGAGAAAGGCCTGAGTTGGGGGCTGTGGAATGAATAGTATCCGGTGAGCAGGTTGCTCTTGCCCTTTCTCCTGAGACCCAAAGAGAGACATGGAAAGCCATGGAGGCCTCCGAATCTTCCAGAAGTCAGCACACGCTGACAACTTCTGGCTCAGAGTCAGACTCCCATCCTTGAGTTCAGTGGCCAGGCCATAAATAGTCAGGAGCTAAGCTATTTCCATGAGGCACTAAACCAATTCTCTTGCTTTTCTTGGCGAGATTGGGCCAATTAAGTTGATTGGAAGAGGTCATTGCTGATGGGTCTCCACATTCCCCAGACGGGACAGGCCGGCAGAGTTTAATTACATAACATTTCCCATCTCTGCAGTTTCTCTCCCAGATGGATCGGATGCTCGGCCCTCGCCTCTTCCCCTCCATTCAGGATGCTTAATTGAGCAGCCAGCTTCTGCTGCAGGCTTCCCCAGATCCTTCCCGGAGCCATTCCAACACCCCCACCCCCACTGGAGGGAGCGTAAATCCACGTGTTGGCTGAAGTCAGAGGGGAGTCAGACTGACATAGAAGATCTGTAAAACCCACCACCCCGCCGCAGGACTCACCAGCTGCTGTTTTACTCTGTAATGAGGCAGGCAATTTCTGGCTGGTTGGGGGTATTGAACTAATGACCCTTGCCAGGGTATTAAGTGGAGTTTAATTTAAAATGGAGTTTGTTGGAGAAACACCAGCTCTTCTCCCAGAGAGGATCTGAAACCTCCTCCTCCTCCATCTCTCCCAACTCTTTCTCACTACCCATTCCCACCCCATGGTTGTTGCTGATTTCAAGTCTGTGGATGGTGGCCAAGTATGTATAGGAGCAAGAAGGCGTGTGTGTGTGTGTGTGTGTGTGTGTGTGTTAATATTTGAGTGTGTGTGAAAAGGGAGGGATCTGTGAGTCCAGGAGTGACCCTGTATGGCAGGAACTTCTCACACTGCTTTGATGATGGATGGCAGGACACCTGCTTTGGCTTCAGCTACTGTGGTATTGCTCCTTGTTGGAGGACCAGCTTGTGAATGATTGAATTTCTGGTCCTTTGTATATGGGGATGAGAATGTGTAAACTATAAGGAACTAGGAGTCCAACATGATGGCACCTGACTCTTCCCAGAAAAGGCTTTTTATTAAGTCAAGACTGGACAAAGAGTCTTTCATAGGATTGACTTTAGAACCTGTGCAAAGCACTTACAGATGACCCAAGATCCATTAAAAATACATATTTTTGTTCTTGGTCAACCATTCTACCTTCAAAACCCAGTGGACTGTGTGTGCAGGGACCTTGGTGTGGTCAGAATGTCATTTAATACCCTCATCCGTGCCAGGGCTCTTCTCTCTGTTGTTTACTGGGTAGCACCAGGGACTGACTGTGGCTATGGGTATCACAGTACAGACTATTGAGTATAACTTTACTATGGTTTAGCTGGAATGAAATTTGATCTGTTGTAATTGCTCGCTCTTCAGTGGTATCTCCAACAAATTATTGGTGGAGCTTCCAGTTTTATAAATGGATTTGTGCAGGGATGAACTTTTGAAAGAAGTAATGTTCTTGTTCATTTAAGGTCAGAGATGTCAGAGCAAACAATCTTTCTGATCTCCAAAGGTCCCAAGCCAAGGTTATCTCAAATAGCCAAGAGACTTCTCACTTGGAGTTGGGGAACTAAGTTTGAGGTTGAGCTTTGTTACAAATTACCTATTGTTGTGTAATTTGGGTATTCTCTTGACCTCCATTTATTCATATATAAATAACAGGGTTGAAATTAGATCTTGGAGTCCCATTCCTACTGGATCATCTAGGTTTTTGCATTAGCCTTGTCTTTCTCTTCAATCAATGCTGTTATGCCTCATTTGAAGTCCATCTTGGCACACCCTAAATGAGCTCCCATTTTTATCTTGGGGAATGTCTGAGTCAAAGGCAGAAAGGCATGCAAAGAATTCACCATAGTGTTTTGTTTGGGCCATGAAGGATCTGGTGGCTGGCTTAACTTGCATGGATATGTGCAGAACTTAAAGGAGTTGGGTCTGGCTTTCTGGTCAACCTGGTACTACTCGTACAGCTTCCCTGCGAATCCTTCCAGTGTGAGTGTTTCTGATTAAGATAAGTACCCATCTTTAATATGATGGATGATGATGATGAAAGTTAATATTTGAGTACTTGCTGGGTGTCAGGACTTATTACAAATACCACATGGCATTATCTCAATGCCCAAAACAATCTCATTTGCAGATGGGGAGAGCAAGGTTACTTGAGGTTAAGGACTGTACTCACAGCTACACAACTGAACGTTCGTGTGCATGGTTTTCTATCCTGAGGACTGTGGCCATTCCCAGTTCTCCAGCTGCCAGTCAGATTCTTTCTTCTGCCTTCTGTGATGTCATCCAGATGAGGAATCACTGGACAGCCCTCTACGAAGTCTACCACCCCACTGGGTAGCCTGCTCCCTGCTCTGCTGGAAACTTCCTTTTCATGTGCAAGACAAATGTGGAGGCTTTCTAGCCACCTGCTGGCAAGCATGTATCAGATCTGTCTTAGCTCCCATCGGCCAGCCCCTTCCCTTAACTTCCCATTCTGTTGACAAGGGAAATCGGCCCTTCCAGAATGGGGGGTATTGATTTAAGCCACAATTGCCTCCTTGTAAACTCTATACGATTGGAGCTGGACATCTGGTTTTGATCCACACACCCACAGAGGTGGTGGGTCCCTGCATTCTTGAATCCTGCCATAAGGACTGCACAGAATCAAAGTGAAAGAGAATCTGAAGGAGAACACAAATGTGGACCATAGCTTTCCTTGATAGCCCAGGGAACTCTCTCACTCTAGTCAGGGGCCAAAGTGATGGTGGATTTCTTGCTGAAAGGTTGGAGGCTGGGTTCACCAGGCTCTGTTTGATCAAGGCAGAATGTTTTTAGAATCCTTCAGTTCTGGCCCTTGTCTGGTGAATGTTTACCATTCCTGTGGCAGTGTCAGAAGCAGGGAAAACAGGGCCAGAGAAATAGTTCAGTAGGTAAGACACTTGCCTTGCATGTAACTATATTAGTCGTGACTCAGGTTTGAATCCTGGGCACCACATATGCCTCCTGAACATCATCAGGAGTCACTCCTGAGCACAAAAGCCCCCAAGCACTTCTGGGAATGCCAAAAACAAAGAAACAAAAAGGTTAAAAACAGAAGTAGAAATGCCAGGGGGTCCTTTAGCATATGACTAGAGGTTCTTAGTTTTTGCCTCAGCGCCACAGACTTACCTCTGAGATACATAATGCAAATGGCTTTGTTCTTTGACTCAAAGGGTTGTGAAATGTCCCACTAATGCAGGATACTAATAAATGCCTATGAGCACCTAGGTGTTCAGAATATATGTTGAACTTTGTTTGAAACAACCTCTCAATATAGGTTTTTATTCTTTGAAAGAGATGATAGTGGTATTATTGTTTTTCTTTTTTCTTTTTTTCCGTTTTAACTGATAGCTCATTCCTTGCGCTTGATAGTCCTACTCCCCTCTGATTCTAGGTCTAAACCCCAGCATTTAAAAAATATCCTCCCTGGCTGGCTGGCTTGAAATTATCCCTGAGGGAATATGTTTCATGTTCTCAGTCTGGGATTATTTTCATCCTGTGTCTTTCTACCTACCCTGGATAGTTCATAGGGATGGCTCCTAGTTCCATTGGGTTCAAGAGCAAATGCAGATCTGGAAGGCACCTGATTGCCAGCCAGTGCATCGCAAGATTGAGAAGGAACCGTTTCTTCAGACCCCCAGCTCTCTATTTCAAACAGCCATTTAAGAGCTCGAATTAGTTGTATGAGTTGGAACAAATCATTTCCCCTCCCTGGATTTCAGTTTCCTCTTCTGGAAAAGGAACTTTAGACTCACCATAAGGTCAAAGGCGCCCTACTAGTTAGATGGGATAGTTCATATTTTTTCTCCATATTTCTGTGGCTTCCTAAGCCTCACTCTGGGCCCTGTCTGGGATTTCCAGGTGTCCCGGCTATTGACCAAGTCTACCATACAGACATATGTGTGGGGGGGGTGGGGAGTGGAAAAGGCAATTAGTCATGTGATACCTGACAAAGTATAGGACATAAGGGCTAGTACATTTATTTATAAAGTGCTGAAGAAATCAGCTTGCTAGGTTGTGACAGAGTTTAGATTAGGAGGAAGAAGCAAAGTGGTGATGGGGGGTGGTGCTTAGAGGTTTATGTGAGATAAGATGGTCTGTGGGTAACTAAATTCAATCAGCATGTGAAGGGAAACCTGATGACCACACAGATCAGACTCCACCCCTATCTTTACCAGAAGCTACCTGTGTAATTTGTGGGAATATTCGTACCATACTAGACCTCACTCTTCTCATCTTTTAAATGAGTCAAGGGCTATTGCCTTAGATTATTCCTGAGGTAATTATTGTTCATCACATTTGGAAGAAAATCTGGGTGAATCCACCAATAAGGATTAAATATATATGGAAATATACATGTTTTCTTAATGCAAAAAGCAAAATGAGGAATAGACTTCTGTTCTCAAACTTGAATTAGCTTTGTGGAATATGTTCTGTGAATATGTTGGGTTTAGAAGTTCTCCATTCCATCTTCACTCTAAAT
Source organism: Cryptotis parvus (assembly GCA_021461705.1). NCBI lineage: Eukaryota > Metazoa > Chordata > Mammalia > Eulipotyphla > Soricidae > Cryptotis > Cryptotis parvus. Next base: position 45,479 of record JAJIBD010022486.1, read on the forward strand.
ACAAAACATTTCTTCACGTGTTTCCCTGTTTCTGAAAGCTCCCTATCTCCCTCTTCTGCCACCCCACCACAAAAGTCTGGGGCTCCCCCGCCCAGTTTCTCTGGGTGATTCCACTTAACAAACCGAATGTCCTTTGTATTCTCACTGGAATAGGAGCTTTGGGGAAGAAAGGCTCTGGCCTTTTAATTGTAGTTTCTTCAAACATGTTGAATAGCATGTAGATCTACCACATGTTGATCTACCACAAAAAATGTGTTGGGTGAAAGGAAGGAAGGAAGGAGGGGAGGGAGGGAGGGAGGGAGGCAGGGAGGGAGGGAGGGAAGGAAGGAGGAAGGACGGAAGGAAGGAAGGACGGACGGAAGGAAGGAAGGAAGGAAGGAAGGAAGGAAGGAAGGAAGGAAGGAAGGAAGGAAGGAAGGAAGGAAGGAAGGAAGGAAGGAAGGAAGGAAGGAAGGAAGGAAGGAAGGAAGGAAGGAAGGAAGGAAGGAAGGAAGGAAGGAAGGAAGGAAGGAAGGAAGGAAGGAAGGAAGGATGGATGATGTGTTAGTGGGAGCCACTTTTCCCACTTTTGGAATGTGGTAGATCTCATCAAGGGACCAAGATCTCTCATATTGACTTGTCCTAAGTCTGGAACAAGGTCATGATGCTCCAGGCTCACTCCGTGGGAACACACTGCTTATTTCTATAGAACTCCTTCTCATTCGAGGCTTCATTTGCTTCCTTCTGCTACACTTCTCATACTCTAAGTCATAGAAATTGGGTATCATTGCCCATGAATGAGAGCCATGCAACGTTAGATGCCCGAAAAGCACACGCTTAAAGACCATTCACTCAGAGCAGCCAGTGGGTGACTGCCAGGGATAAATCAGGTCTTATACTTGATGTTGGTGAACATGCAGAGATAATGCCATGGGTCTGATGTGGAGGGTCTAGGGACATGGTGAAGGAGACCAATGGGTGATGTCATTGTGGTGCAGGGAGGCACGGGGGCAGCATGGGCCTACAAGTGTGGGGGTTTTGTGAATGTGTATTTGTGTGTGTGAACAAGGGGCCCATCCTCTGTATCAGGAGCAGGTTAAAGGGTTCGTGAACTATCTTTATGTCTGTAGAACTGTCCTCATCTTCTGGTCTCAGATTTCCTGATGCCAGTCATGTGGCTATCCAAGTCCATTGTTTTTGTTTTTGTCTTTTTTGGGTCACACCTGGAAATGCTTAGGAGTTACTCCTAGCTCTGTACTCAGGAATAATACCTGACTGCTTATGGGACAATATATGATGCCTGGGACTGAGCCCTGGTTGGCCCTGCAAGACAAATGCCTTACCCCATGGACTATTGCTCCAGCTCCTGCCCAAGCGCATTGTGATGGGTCCCCTTAGTTTTTCTGGGGGGTTAGGAACACCTGGGGTGGGACTTACTGTTCAGTTGTTGGGGCTTGGGATGGAAGTTTGTATGTTCAGGGCTGTAGTTTTCAGAGACTTTCAGCTCTGGCTGTATGTGCAGAGAGGCAAAGAGAGGAGTGTCAGACACTCATGCTGCTTCTCCCTGCTCCGAAGATTGTCCTGTGACTGTTTCTGACACAGGGACAGACTGCCATCTACTGTCCACTTCTGTCCTCCAAGTCCCTCCTGCACACAGAGAGCTTCAGTAGGGGTTTTCCGCCTCCCACATCCGGTTTTTAATTGATCCAATTACCAGGAGAAGGAGAATAAGAACCTCGTGACTAAATAACTAAGAACTTATTTAGTCATTTCTTTGGAATTTGGAAGGGGGCGCTTTAAAAAACACTGCACATCTGTGAGATGTTTTTCTTAACCTCTTAATACAAGTGTTACTTTAAGACAACCTGCTCCCTCTAGACCCTAAGGTTCTTCTACCCTCTGTAACCAGGTAGCATGGGCATCCCAATTTTGTAGAGTCCTGTTGGTGTCGTTCAGAGTTACAGAGAGTTAAGCCGCAGGAAAAGGGCTGTCGATATAGGAAGTAGCAGATGAATTTTGGCATTCCCAGAGACTTCAGAAGTTGGGTGGCTGGAGGAATCCTCAGAGGCTGAACTGGTTCAGAAACATCAAGTGTGGGCAGCATGATCTCAGGCTGTTTCCAGCCACCCAGAGTTCAGTGGCAACCCTGCAGGAGAGCTGGGCAATGCTGTAGATGGGGAGCTGAGATCTAGAAGGGGGAACCTAGAATGGCCTCATCAGCTGCTACCCTATGACTCAGACTGTTGTCAGTCCAAAGACCCTCCTGTCCCTAACTGTGCCCTAAAAAAGGCATGAGGTGGCTCCTGATTCCCAGAATGACAGAGTTCATTATCATAAGTTGAAATAGGATGACCAACTCACTGGGTCCTGTGAGGGAGGAGCACCCAAAGGTATGGGGTCTGATGTCACAACATCACATGGAGCAAAGAGCACACTACCCCTCAGAATACCATCTTTTTGTTGTTAGTGTTGTTTTCATTGAACCACTGTGTTATGAACCATTCATTACAAAGCGGTTCATGATTGGGTTTCAGTCGTACAGTGCTCCAACACCCATCCCTCTACCAGTGCACACTTCCCAACACCAATGTGCCCCATTACCCTCCCACCCATCCCAAATCCTGCCTTTTATGGCACACTCTCTCTTTCTCTATCTCTATTTTGTGTAAGGGAATATATATATATTTTAATATTTTTGTTTGTTTTTTTGGGTTACACTTGGCAATGCTCAGGGGTTGCTCCTGGCTCTTCACTCAGGGGATCAAATCCGGGTCAGCCATGTGCAAGACTAACATCCTACCTTCTGTACTATTGCTCCAGTCTGGAATGCCATCTTTTTCAAAAAAAATTATTTTATTATGCCACCATGAAACAACAATCACAAAGCTATTAATGTTTGGATTTCATAATCCAGTGTTACAGCACCCATCATTTCACCAGTGTACATTTCTCATCACCAATGTGCCCAGATGCCCAGATTCCTCCTATTCCCTCAATCTGTCCTCTATAGCGCCACTTTTCTTTCTTTCTTTCTTTCTTTCTTTCTTTCTTTCTTTCTTTCTTTCTTTCTTTCTTTCTTTCTTTCTTTCTTTCTTTCTTTCTTTCTTTCTTTCTTTCTTTCTTTCTTTCTTTCTTTCTTTCTTTCTTTCTTTCTTTCCTTCCTTTTCTTCTTCTTCTTCTTCTTCTTCTTCTTCTTCTTCTTCTTCTTCTTCTTCTTCTTCTTCTTCTTCTTCTTCTTCTTCTTCTTCTTCTTTTCTTATTCTAAAATTTGGCATTTAAAGTGCTCATTCTGGCTGTCTAAAGTTACCCACCACCTATGTGTAGTAAAGTTCCCACATTTTTTTGGGGATCTCTCTCACTGATGGTCATGGAGGGAGCCATTACAGACAAAAAAAATTGGAGAGGGATGCTAGGTGTTTATTGTGAGTCTTCCTGTGGCAGTATATGACTGTAGTTTTTACCCAGAGAGAGAAAAAAAACAGAAGCTGGGAAGAGATACAAAGGGGCATTGTTCCAGACCAACCAAGGTGGAGGGAGATAATCCATTTCTAGCGATAGTTACAGAACCAATAACTGATGTAACTTTCAGTCATGGGTGAATGTTGGGTACTAGGGAAGAAGAGAAAGAACCTCAGGTTAAAAAAAAAACAGGGTGAAGAGAGGCTTCAAGTTGAGGTGACAAAAGAATTGAGGGCCATCCAGGTAGGATGGTGCCCATAGAGCTATGTGGAAGGATGTGTCTGGGGAGGTGAGAAGTAAAATGAAGCCAGCAATGGCCAGGTGGGACCAAACGAGACCAGGGATGAGCCTGAAGCTGGTCATTCAAGACTGATTTGACTGAAGTATGGATGAGAACACTGATTAAGTGACCCTTCCATGAGAGAATGACTGTCAGATGCAATGATGGAAAAGTGAAGATATTTTCAAACAAATGAATGATTTATGGCTGGGGAGTAGGGAGTTAAGCCAGATTTGATCTCTGTATACTGACCAGTATTGAGTCTGGTGGATAATCACAGCCTGGGCAGATGGCTGCAGTATGTTGATTAGAGTGGCTTTGGCCAGGGGAATCCAAGACTAGGATTGTAACGGATAATGTCATGAGCTCGTCATGCAGATCAGTTGGGGATGGTTGGCAGCGCAAAGATCTTCTAAACTTTTTTTTCTCTTCTCTCTTCTATGGATTTCCATTATAATTTCATTTCAATTAAGATTTTTTTTTTAAAAAAAAGCAAGGGGGCTATTAGATTTCCCCCCCACCAAAAATTTGGATCCATGACAATGTCTTGCTCCTGTCTTGCTTTCCATGGGCTACACATGGAATGTGGATAGAGGTTGAGGTTTTTGAAGCATGTGACAGATCCCAAATTCTTGAACATCACCACCAACAGATGATTCGTGTGTGTGTGTGTGTGTGTGTGTTTCAAAGTCTCTTGACAGTGGCCAAATTCCCCAGAACTTCTTTTGCCTCTAGAGGATCAATGGAGTTAACTGCAGGGCTATATTATATTAACTAAAAAGAGAGCATATGTGTTCTCGTAACATCTTCAGGGTCTTTGCTCAATTGACTCTACCTTGTTCTCACTATTTTTTTAATCTCAGCTGACACTTTGAGATCTTTTCACTTGGACCAACTCCAGTTGTGTGTCTCAGGGTGGGGTAGAAGCATCTGTAATTTACAAGGCTTATGAGGGGATTCCAATGCTCAGCTGAAGTAGAGATCCATCCAACCACTAGCAAAATTAACCCACTTGGCCCCCATCCCCATTCCTCTTGCACTTCAAAAGACATCATCTTCCCCCCATCCTCCCTTTTGATGCCCTTGAGAGTCCTCTATTATTATTGTATTGGTTTGGCTTAGAGGCCACACCTAGCAATGTTCAGAGCTTACTCCTGACTCTACACTCAGGTTTTGTTCTTGGCAGGACTCAGGGGACCCTCTGGCATAACCCACTGCACTTCGGTCCCTCTTCTTTTTTTTAAAGAATGCTAAACTTGTTTAGACTGAGCTCTGCAATTTATTCTCCAATCTACATTGCCCTCACGAGATGCTAGAAACCAGGGTGAGCAGATCCTAAGGTCCTCAGCAGATTCTGAAGTGAACTATCAATCCCCACCTCTGTGTTGATTGGAAGGAACAATGGAGATAAAGGAACATAAGCCAGTATTTAGGGGTGTTAAATTTGTGCACATCCTCATGCATGTTATCTAGTGCTTCTCTCAGCAACCCTCAGAAGCAAGTTTTATACCAGGCTGGATTATGTTTTCATAAGACTTTCAGAAGGTGAATGGCGTGTATTCTCCGTACAATCCAGATGCCTAAACTGGTGCTCTTCTTGGTGTGAAGCTGCCTCAGGTTTGCTGATATCTGGCACTGATGAGACAAGGGATTCCCTCTCATCCATCTGGGTTCTGTGGAATCCAACCCAGCATGAATCTTGGGAGGGTGTTTGTAAAAGGCCCTGCCTGGGACATACTTTCATGGACTGGCTTCCAGATGGTGGAAGTAGTGTGCTAGTCATTACTACTTTCCTTTCAGGAGGTCCGAAGTTTGCAGGAAGGCTGAGCTATGCAGGGTCAGAGAAAAAGCTAAAATTCAAGTTCTGGCAAATAGGACTGAGGTCTGAAAAAGTTACCTCTCCAACCATGCATGGTAAAATGTACTATATGGAATCATTGCAACACCTGATTTTTTCTCCAAAAAAAAAAAGATCCTACTCTTGTGTATTATACCCTTAGTAGATATTTATATATGGGGAAGTCCCATGGTTCAGTGTACACTTCTTAAGCTGTTGGGTTTCTAGTGCAGAGTGGCCTAAGTATAATGTAGGGACTTTAAGGGGGGATGTGAGCCAATGCAGAACAAATAAGAGGTTGAGGATGGTTGTGTGATCAAGGTGACCCATCGGGTGGGCTGTGAGGTGGGAACAGATCTGGTTCTACACAGGGAACTGTCACAGACACAGAACACAGGCAGCTTCTACAAAGAGTAGAGAAATCAGAAACTACCAGGCTTGCTCTCCGTGTCGAATGGAACTGAAGTCCATTCTGGAGTAGCTACCTCCATACCACTTGTACTGTACTCCCAACTCACACAGTCGTCCATTTCAGTAGTGTTTTCTGTGTTTGTTTTTAGTCAAGGAACAATAATGTTCAGGGGAGGAGAGAGCTGAGCAGAAGCATTGATTTCTGGATGTGAGGTGACATTTGTTTTACAAAATCAAATCTAAAGCATCAGGGACCATGAACTGAGTAGAAAGTTGAGGAACATTAGATATTCTGGAAATGGTAAGAGGAGTTGACCTGCAATAATATCCCATGGGGATGGTACACAAGAGTAAAGAAAAATATATTTCTTGGGCTGAGAGAACAAAAACCTTATTACATGGAGCAGGAAAGATAATAAAGCATGTAGGTTGCTTGCCTTCCATGCAGCAAACTCAGGTTTGGTCCCCATACCCCACCTGACCTCCTGGGTATCATCAGGCATGATCCTTGAATACAGACAGATCTAGAATTAATCCCTGTAACTCCGCCAGGTGTGACCCAAAAGAGAAAAAAAGAAAGCCTCATTACAGAGAACTCTGTCTGGACATAACATCCACGCAAAAGGACGCGAGTTCCATTTGTACTTTGTCCATCACTAATAACTGTAAACCCTTAGAGCCTTTCTTTCCTCTTCTGTAAATCTGCCTACTTAACATAATAGCATGTTTGTGCTCAGAACTGGCAAGCTGCTCAGTACTTTATAACAACCTGTGAGGGTTGAACTGTTAAGAGTCCTAGATTACTGGCACGTGTTGTATTTGGAAGTAGCTCTCCTGTCAGTCAGACAGGGAAAGTATTTCTCAAAAGGACACTGTTTTTGTTAGCTGCGTGTTACTGTATTTACAATAGACCATCATCCTGGCTTTAAATTCCATCTCCAACTCTACTACCATCACAATAGGGTGAAATTTAAACAATACTGCTAAGTTCCTTAAGTGTAAAAGGATGCTTGTATATGGTTGGGAGATTAAACATGGCACCCATGAGTGGGAGAACTAAATCATAGTTGCTCCAGTTACTATAATTACTGGGATATGGTTGCCTTTCAAGACATGTGACTTGTTACTATTCTGGCAATATTTGTGATTGTTATTAATGAACCCAGAGGGGGGCATATACAATGTGATTTGAAGGAATACAAAGGCAAGGAAAGCCAGCCAAGCATCCAAAAGAAACTAGCAAGGAGCCTGGATTCCATTCTCTGTGGATCCACCTGGCTCCGTTCTCCCTGCATCTGTAAATCACCTCCTCTAATGCTGAGTCTACCAGCTAACTGTCCGAGGGCCCCAATTCCAAACTCCAGAGAGATTTGAATTGGCTCTATCTCTAGGTCCCTGCTAATTCATTAGCTGTGAACCAGGGAGCAGGGTCAGGCTGTGCAGCACAAATAAATTCAGGGGCCCGGCCTTTCAACAGAGGCACAGCTGTTGTTGGAGTCCAGGCCTGTGGACTGAGCATTAACCCCCAAAGTATCCATTAAACCACCAGTAAATCACTGCAGAATCGAGAACAGCAATGGGCTTGCAAGGATTCTCAGAGCATTGGGACCAGGCAGTGGGAGCCGCTGGGCTCTTCTGGGCTGCACTTGGAGTCTCCATGTGCTGAGTCACATGGAGGCCAGGCCTCTGCTAATGAGAGGGAGGGCTGTCTACCCAATACAGGTCAATATGGGTGACAGATGATCAGACCATATGACAATGCATCGAAGTTAGAAAATGGATACACATGCATGTTCTGGCAAACCCCCAATTCTTTATATTTACTTGGGTTTAGGATCACACCCGCCTGCGCTTGAGGCTTACTCCTGGCTCTTGCTCAGAGATCACTTCTGGTGGGGATTAGCGGACCACATGGAATTCTGGGTATCAAACCCAGGTCCGCTGTATGCGAGGCAAAGGCCCTAGTTGATGTACTATCATTCTGGTCTTTGTTCTTTATTTTGTTTGTTTTTGAGGTACTCCACAGGGCTCCTTCTGGGCACTGTGCTCAGTGGTCATTCCCAGCAGCATTCAGGAGACCATATGTGGTACTAGAAAGGGACCTGGGGTTGGTCACGTGCCAGACAGGCATTCTGACTCCTCCCTGAACTCTCACTCCAGCCTGAGCCACAGGTTTTCATGGAGCCCCAGGTCAGGGACTGGACTTCTCTATGCTTTATCATTATATAATGATTCAAGCAGGGCCTTTACCAAGTGGATGAGCTGGAGATTAAGTCAGCTTGTGGTTAAGAAGGTCTGATTGGTCTTGGTAAGTGGGTCTCTCCTCTCCCTCTTCCCTGCTCTGCCAGAACTGGAACCCAAGCTAATCTTCGAGGTGAGAGGCTGGCAGGGTTTTATTCCAGATGTACTTCTGAGACCCTCCCCACCCAGAACCTTTTCTCTCTTACATTCAGGGGCCCCCAAAATTCAGAGCCCCATAGAACCATGTTTCCAATGTGCATGAGCTTCCTTCCTATTAATTCACCATAACTTTTCCAACCAACCCCAAGATCAAACAAGAAAGTCTTCACTTGGCAAAGACTTAGAGCTTTAAATCCAAGACAATTAGAGAACCCACTTCTAATCCAGTAGGAGGGTTTTAATGAACTGGCTTTTAAAGAGTTCTCAGGCTTTGTGGCCTTCTTTCTTTGCTTGGAAGTTGTGAGCCGAATTGGGTAGTCCACTAGGCCAGGTGCCTTCAGAGTGCAATGGCAGTCCCCATAACAACTGGGCCAGACAGACCCAAATTTTCCCATTTCACAGATGAGGACACTGAGACTTAGTATTTGGGCAGTTCTCTGAGCCCGTGGCTCACTGTCAATGCAGGTTCCATTGTTTTTCCTTTATTTTCATTTGATTTTTGGCTCTGTCAAGCAGTGTTCAGGGGGCCCAGGGTCCTCACAAGTGGTTCTTGACCAGTGGCTCAAGGCAGGCATCCAAGTATATAGAGCTTCGGGGCCTGTGGGGGGTCAGCTGACAAACCCTGCTGTGTGAGGGTCGTACCAGGTGATGTTCAGTAGCCGGCAGGGCTGATGCGAGCAATGCACGGGAGAGCATGTGGCACAAACATTTGAGCCCAGGTTGGACACATGGTAAGTTTACCTGACCACTGTACTGTTCCCGGCCCCTGTTGTCTTTCCTATAAACCCTTACAAACAGCACAAGATCTCAAGCTCCTATCTTAGCTTTTCCTCCTTCCTTGTTCCCTGTATTATCTGTTTCTGTTTTGAGTAGACAGTCAGCGGCTCTCTTGCTTATGAAAACCAGACCCCATCCTGCCCACCTGTTTGGATAAATCAAGTCGGGTAGGAGCCCCACCCCGCAGGACTCCCAGCACCCCCAATTCCCTCCACTCTGACCTCTGTCCCCCCTCTGCTGGTCCACGCCCTGCCCATTTTGCCTTGAGTTTCTGCCTGCATGGACTTTCTAGCAGCTCCTCTTTTTGTTCATGTGACCCCAAAGGCTCTTTCTGGAATCCCAAATTTATCTGTGGCCCTTCACTTGCTCCATTGTCTAGGTTTGAGAGTCTGCCTGCTCTGGGATTCTTTGCCTTTGAGTGAGTGGAGAGCTCCATTCTAACTGATCTTGACCTCCACCAAGACCTGTTAGTTACACAGAACTGAACTCCAGGTACACCTCCAACAAGCCAGGGGACCCCAGAATTCAGCAAAACTCTTTTCAGCCCGGATGCATTTATGTTGAATGAATCTTTGCAGGAAGGTTTGTGGTTACATTTAAGAGCGTTTCACCCCCATGGGAAATTTCAGCTAGATAAGCTAATAAAGCAACTGACTGATTGCTGCTCAAGGGTATAAAGTCTTGGCTTTCAGTTTCTGTTCTCTAGGAATGTCTCTTGGTGTTATTGTTGACTTTAGGGAGAACTCTGCTTATCAGGTCACTCTTAGACCAGGATCCAGGGAAGGTTCTTCTTTCTAGAAATATCTGTGGAGTTCCTTCTATATGCTAGGCCCTGTTCTATTTTATTATTTTTCTAATTTTTTTTATTATACCACTGTGAGATATACAATTATAAACATGTTCATGTTTGGGTTTCAGTCATACAGTGTTCCAGCACCATCCCTCCGTCAGTGCCTACTTCCCACCACCAATGTCCCCTAATTCCCTCCTCCCTCCCCCAGCCTGCCTCCATGGCAGGCACTTTGCCTCTTCTCTCTCTCCCTTCCTTCTCTTACACATTGTGGTTTGCAGTACATACATTTAGAGGTTATCATGTATATCCCTTTGCATATGTTCAATGCTCAGTTTTAGGCTGCTATTATCAGTTCCAACAATAACTAGTATACTGTTCTTTTCTCTCTCTTACCTAACCTCTGACTTCCACACACTTGCAGTAGATTACATCCACTGCCAAGACCTCCTGATTCATGTTTTGCCTAGCATTGATATTGGTATCATTTTTTCTATCCTTCAAATATCCCGCTCTATATCTGTCCTCTTCCCTCTGGCTAATTTCACTCAGCATGATCCTCTCCATGTCTATCTATTCATTTATAGGCTAATTTCATAACCATTTTTTCCATAACAGCTGCATAGTATTCCACTGTATAGATGTACCATAGTTTATCCAGTCGTCTGTTCTCAGGCACTCTGGTTGTTCCAGATTCTGGTTATTGTGAATAGTGCTGCTATGAACATAGAAGTGCAGATGGTGTTTCTGCTGTGTGTTTTTGGCTAGGCCCTGTTTTAGAGGCTGTAAGTATCACAGTGAAAACTCAACTTCCTCTACCCAGGAAACTTATGTGTCAGTGGAGACAGTCCCTCAACAAAGAAACCAACCAGTATATTAATGGACACAATTTTCCTCCAGGATTCATGCCACGATGAAAAATAAAGCCACAGGACAAGACACTGGCCAGATTGTGTGTGAGGGGTGGGAGCGGGGTCTCAGCAATCCTTTAATAGGAATTTATGAGTGTGCTGAGTTTTGTTGCTCTGAACTGTGTTTAGGAAGCTAAATTTTTTTTGCCTTTTGTGAAGGGGTTCACACCCTGATGATGCTCAGGGGGTTACTCCAGGCTCTACAATCAGAAATACTCCTGGCAGTGTTCAATAAACCATATGTGATGCTGGGGATCAAACCCGAGTTAGCCACATGCAAGGCAAACACCCTCCCCGCTGTGCTGTTGCTCCAGCCCAGAGCTAGATCATCCTTCTGTTTCCTCCCTCTGAATATATTGGAAGCCCCACAAGCTGGAATGGGAAGATCTTGAAGAGTTTACAGCAAGGCCACTATTTAATCTTTGTAGAAAGTATCTTTGCCTGCTTTGTGGGGGATAAACTATGGAGGCGCCCAAACATAGCAGGTGCCCAGAGAGTGGACAGTAGTGCATGGAGACATCAGGGGTGGGCTGGTAATAAACCAGAATAGAATAGCTGCCAAGTTAGAATAGAAGCAACCTTTTTTTGGACAAAAGACTGTGGCGAATCTGCTAGTGGCACTGAGAGAGAAATCAATCTGCAGTGGCCGAAGAAGCCATCAAATCTGTTGGAGGAAGCCACCTTGTTGTTCTCACTAGATTGCTAAGCCCCTTCCAAAAGAGTTGCTTTCTACGCCTGAGGGCTGTGCACACCATTACCAGTTGCCTGAGTGGAGGAAAGAAAGAGAATGTTCACTATGCTTCATTTATCTTATCTGCACCCTGGATTTTGCTCAGTGACCTAATGGGCATAAATTCTAATTCAAAAAAAAAGTTGCTCCTTTAGCAGCCAGCTCCCAATGCCTGATATGGTAACATCTTGGGTTCTGTACTGGGGGAAACAAAAATGCATGGTTCCTTACCTCCTGGAACGTATAGTCCATCTAAGGAAATCTGACCTCCCTTGCTAAATAAAACTTGAGCTATCAATAATTAGGGCCATAGGAATGTTCCCCTAGGAAGGCTGAAGTTGGAGAGACTTGCAAGGGTCTGGGTAGTACAGACGGAGACAGGGAGGGGGAAGTGAGGGAGGGGGCTGGCTTTGAGCATTGTGCCTAGATTGGGAGGGGGATGAGACAGGCGAGGGGAAACTGCAACTTTGTGTAGCTCCCCTGTTCCTGGGTTTGAGGAGAAAGCCCGTCTCTGCCTCTCATGGCTTCTCTTTCCCCTTTTCTGTTTGTTATTTGCATTATTTCCTCCCTAAAAGTGTTCTTTGAACTTTCTGGAACTTAACTCTTGGGGTCCTTCTATCTGTTGCTGTTGAACACTGCTCTCTTCTTCTGGAGTGCTTGAGGCTCAGGCTCCTGTAGCATTTCTCTCTGTCTCTCTGTCTCTCTGTCTCTCTGTCTCTGTCTGTCTGTCTCTCTCTCTCTCTCTCTCTCTCTCTCTCTCTCTTTCAGGGTATGATTTTGAAACTCACTGCAATGAGCCTAGACCCAGGTAAAGTGAAGGAAAAACCCATCCTTCACCACACCAGAGTTTTCCAGCACTCTGCCAAGTTTGGTTTCACAGGAAAGAGTAAAAGCACCAACAAGCACACTGAACTCCCAGGTGTCAAGTACAAAGAAATCATTTAGCCTCTCTGAAGTTCGCCAAAAACAGCTACTGGTTTGTGAAACCCCAGGCTAGACCTTCTGATGTCAGCTCAGCGTTTAGTTCCTAACGCATTCTTGCACCTCGCATCGCTGGCGCAGCACCATGGACACACGCACATCCTCTTGCTCCGTGCCCTTCCTGGCCTCTGAGGATTTCTCTCCCCCTAGGTGGCTGGAATCCAAAACATGATTCTGGAAAACTCTTTTTTTCTGTCTAGCAAGGGAGTCTTTTTCCTTCTTTCTTCCCTGGAATAAGGCTTGAGTCGGAATCACTCCCTTCGTATTGTGCAAGTTGACTGCTCCCATCTGGAGCGAAGTCTGAGTGAGGGTCCGTGCGCTGGCCCTGTAATGCTTTGGGGAGAATTCCATGGGTGTTTTTTGTCAATCTCCTGATTTCTAAGAACTTAAAAGAGCAACTGATCGATTTTCCTAGACCTCTTCCAGAACAGTTTGCTCTGTTGGAGGAAGCCACCTGTTGTTCTCACTGGATTGCTAAGCCCCTGCCAAAAGAATTGCTTTCGACCATTTGGGGAAGTCCTGGAGGGGTGGAGGACAGAGCATTGTGGGACACTGTTGGGGCTACTTGGGACCCCCCAAACTCAGGACCAGGTGTCTTGGGCTAAACACTGTCCTAAGTAAGGAGAAACCAGAAGGCATAAAGCAGTTTTATTAAATGGTAGTGGGGTATGATCGAGAATTTCTGCCTTCTTTAAATCTCAAGGGAGAGGACAAGTTCACTCTTTCTTTCCATGCCCAGGAAACTCAGTGGTCTGCCCATGTTGTTGGTTACATCATTTTCTTCCTCACTTTGGGTTGAGTCCTCCATTGCTACTGCTGCTTCTGAATGATTGGCGGGCGAGCAGGAAGTGTTGGCGACGCACTCAGCGATGCTATGAGCTCACTCCTGGTTCTGTGCTCAGGGATCACTCCTGGTGGACTCAAGGGACCAGATGCAGGGAAGGGCCTAAACCCTTGGCTATCTCTTCCCACCTATTACTTTTCATTACCTTGTACCATCACTCTGAGAGGAAGAGTAGAGGTATCTCTTTTAACCCCAAAATAGTACTTATGGTAAGTATCTATTGCCCTGGATTCAGTGATTTTTATGTGATTTCACGAGCTATTAAAACTTCTAAATCCCTACTTAATTCTGCATGGATGGATTTACATATATATGTAAATCCATATATATATCCCTATATATAATATATATATACATATATATATATACACCCCTCAAATCAACTATGAAAGCATCTATTTTTTTCCAGTGTGCTAACCTATTTCTCCCTAGCTAAAGATGCCCCAAAGGGATAAGGCTCTTTGTCTCCTTGCTTCACTGTTCTGGTACTGGAGTACTCCAATCAGGCATTTTTTACTGGCTCTATGCTCAGAGATGCATCAGTGACGATGTCCTTGGTGCACAAGTATATATCCTGCAGCCTAGGTGAGTAGCAGAATACAACATCCAGGCGGTGTAGTGCACTTTCGGTGGGGGTTGCACAATGGGATAATCCCACAGTGCTGATTTCTCAGAACATCCTTGTTGTTAGGTGACAGATGATTGTCCAGGCTTATGGATAATTGTATGAGGAGTGACTTCCTAGTGTGTCTAAGGTTAAATGACTATGACACAGGGACACCAGCTTGGAATCATTCTTTTCTAAGAATGGAGAGGATTCCTAACCCTTGCTTCACATTGTTTATTAAGCAGTACTTCCACTTCCGCCCCTATCTCATGTACCTTTTACCCCTCTTCTAAGAACTATAGCCAACACCAGTGACCCTCCATACCAACTGGGCCTCCTAGACATGGTCCTTTACTGATTCCCTTTAAAATGGACATATTTATGATTCTTTTATCTAAACAGAAATCAAGAAGCGTGTTGCCTTAATTTAAGAGTTTTCACTTTTTCTTTTTTTTTTTTTGGGTCACACCGGAAATGCTCAGGGGTTACTCCTGGCTCTGCACTCAGGGAATTACTCCTGGCAGTTCTCGGGGACCATATGGTATGCCGGGATCGAACCCAGGCCGGCACAGGGCCGCGCGTGCAAGGCAAAGGCCCTACCCGCTGGGCTATCGCTCCGGCCCTTCACTTTTTCTTAAAGGCTCAGAATTTTATTTCTTTCTTCCTCCTTCCTTCCTTCCTTCCTCCCTCCCTCCCCTCTCTCCTTCCTCCCTCCCTCCTGCTCCTTCCCTCCTTTCTTTTTCCCTTCCTTCCTTCCTTCCTTCCTTCCTTCCTTCCTTCCTTCCTTCCTTCCTTCCTTCCTTCCTTCCTTCCTTCCTGTCTGTCTGTCTGTCTGTCTGTCTGTCTGTCTGTCTGTCTGTCTGTCTTTCTTTCTTTCTTTCTTTCTTTCTTTCTTTCTTTCTTTCTTTCTTTCTTTCTTTCTTTCTTTCTTTCTTTCTTTCTTTCTTTCTTTCTTTGCCTTATGTTCATCAAGAGAAACAGGAAAATGTCAGAAGGAATAGGGAGGAAGCAATTTCCAGAAATCCCATCGATGCTTTACTAAAAGAGTAGTTTTTCTGTATTTATCTATGGGGGTAAACCCTGCCAACCCCAACACATGATCGAAACCTAATAATGCCATAGATTTTCCTATCTATGTATATATACCTCAAGGTTCACTCCATAAACCTGATAAAACAACAAGAGATGGACAACAATAGCTGACAATAAAAGAAGAGCAATTATGATGAGTCTACTACAGGGGAAGTTATGTGGAATTAGCTCTCTCTCTAATTATCCTATACTTTTCTTTTCATTTTGGCTCAGAATCAGTGTTGTTCAGAGGCTACTTCCTGCTCTGTGATCAGAGGACCATGCAGTACCAGGATTCAAACCCAGGCCTACTGAGGCCTGCTTTTGCAAGAAATGTGTTCAACCCTTTGAACTCTCTGGGCTGGGTTACTCCTGGCTCTGCACTCAGAAATCACTCCTAGTATTGCTTAGGGGACCATATGGGATGCCAGGGATAGAACCTGGGTTGGCTACATGCAAGGCAAATGCCTTACCCATTGTACTATTGCACCAGCTGGAAATATTTTTCTTTGCGTGTGTGACATGTTCTTATTTCTCTTGAATTTTTTTTAGGTTTTTTTTTTTTTTTTTTTCTTTTAAAGGAGGAGAAATGGTGAGGCAAGATAGTTCTTATTGAAATTTAATTAGAAAGACATGAGGCAGAGAAAGAGAGACTTACATGTTCAAGAGAGAACACAGGCTTCCCTGGAGTGGAAATAAGCAAGCAAAGAAACGTTGAGACAAGCATGTGAGATAACGTGTACAAGGGAGACCATGGGCTTGAAGAACAAGCCTGACTCTGTTGTTTGAATAAGGGCCTCATCTTGTTCTACAGGAAATCCTTCACTGGAAGCCCCCCCATGGAGTCTTCATAGTCTATATTGCATAGTTCAGAACTCTGCCTTGGGGCACATGCCCACCCACTGCCCTGTCACGTGCCACTTCAACCATTTTATGCTCTGGCACCTTTTTCTCGTTCCACCTGTTTTAGACTGCAATTACCCTTCCTTTTCACACCCAATTTTTCTGATCCATTTTTCAGCCTGAATTTCTAGACATTCCCTCTCTGGGCTTAAAGAGACATTGGCATCTCCAAGAAACTCAGTGCTTCTCCGAGTTGATGACAATTCTCAGGCAGTGGAAAGACCCCATCGCCACCCCAGGGATCAGCCCTGTGGATGATGAAAGAGACTTCTGTCCCGCTAGCTTGGCCTTCCAGCCATCTGCATTTCATGATCTAGTTTTTAGGTCCCCGTCTTCTTATCCGTATCCCCCTCATCGACCTGCTTGTCAGCTAACATCACCCCCATGGTGCCACTGAAAAGAACTGGGGTTTAGGAGTGGGCTCTGTTCCTTGTGCAGTGGTCTCACATCTCTTCCCCAGCATCCTTTTCCCTACAGTAGGAATCGTCATCTAACTACCTCGTGGAATTGCATGAAGCTGGAATGAGGGCTGACTTGTCAATGCTGGAAAGAGCACAAGGCATGCAGGAAGCATTTAATAAGTGGCAGCAGCCTGTGAGCTACATGTTAGAAAGACTCAATGGATACCAGATGATGACCGTGTCAATTCCGTGTTTTGACTTCCCTAGTCTGTGGCAAATGCTGCCAGCACAGTGACACGCCCTTTCCCTCAGCTCTCCACGCCAGCCCACTTCCCCCTGTTCAGCCTTTTCCTGTCCTCCTCTCTGCTCCTCTCTGGCTTCCCCATCTGCCCACATGTGCGTGCATCTCTGTCCCACCCTCTGAGGCTCTCTCCGCCTTATCAATTTCTTTATTCCATTCGGAAGAACACAGCCTGGCCGGCAGCTTTCCCCGGCAGCTCTGGCTGTGGGCTGCTCCATAAAACTGTTGTCTCTGGGCCTTGAAATCGCTTTGATCTCCATCGAGCTGGATTTGGTCCCCCAACAGATGTGTTGGATCCTTGGAGAATTTCCTCCTCCTGTTTGCCTGGCCTTGTGCTGCTCGGTTCTCTTTTCCCTTACCTGATCACTAGCCAGAAACCCAACTGGGCCTCCTGGACATGGGCCTGGTGGCTCCAAAAAGTGACCTGGCCACCACAAGCCTCTGGAGTGCCCACGTCGGGCAAGAGACTAAGGAGTGGGACACGAAGCAGCTTAAGATTCCTGAACATTCCAGGAACTTTTTGATCCACCATGTACATGGTGATACAACTTGTCCTCTGGGGCATGTCCACAAAAAGTCAACTTTTTAATGTTGTAGCCTTGTAGCTAGGCCCTGGCGAAGGCCCCTGACCTTCTGCTGACCTCAGTTTTCCCATGGGTGCGTCTGAGAGGTGGAGAAGGCTCTTTTAGGTACCCTTCTGGCCAGAACAGAATTCTCCCTTAGCTTTTATCTTATTGATTGATTGATTGATTGACATTTGGGTCACATCTGGTGATGCTCAGGGGGTTACTCCTAGCCCTGCACTCTGGAATTACTTTTTGGTGGTGCTCGGGGAACCATATGGGATGCTATGGATCGAACCCCAGTCAGTCACGTGCAAGGCTAACGTTATCGTGCTTTGCTATCACTTTGGCCCCCTTCTTTAATTTTTTAATATGTGGGGCCAATGGAGCACTTGGCTTCCAAAGATCACTGACCCGCCCCCGCCCTGGAGGAACTATCTTCCCAGCGGGTACCCTGCCCACAGGGATCATCCTGCTGGCATCTGGTGCCCGACTGCTCTCAGGTCTTCCCCTCCAGACTCCAGTCTCTGTCCTCATGGAAACTCGCTTCTCGTTTTCTTGATTTTCATTATTCTCAGATGGTGTCACACATCTGTCTTTAATAGCCGGTCAGCCCCCTGGCAGTGAGACTTGGCTTTTAGAACCCAGTCCCTGACTGCCTGAGCTGAGCGCCTTGAGCTAGCTCAGGTGTGGAGGAGTTGGGGGGATTCCAGCCTTGACTTCAAAAGCACCTACACAGGTAAAATGAGCCTGTGAGCACCCCTTCTTTCACTTTTTGTCTACATCACAACCATGCATGCAGAAGCACCAAACACACACACACACACACACACACACACAATTCCCATTCAAATTAATGCCATTCATCCCTATGCTGCTCCCTGGGCAGTATGAGACCCAGGTCTACACTGTGGTTATATGGGGGATCGTGGACAGGGAAGAGAGA
The DNA here is from genome assembly GCA_021461705.1 of Cryptotis parvus. Classification (NCBI taxonomy): domain Eukaryota; kingdom Metazoa; phylum Chordata; class Mammalia; order Eulipotyphla; family Soricidae; genus Cryptotis; species Cryptotis parvus. The sequence goes on from JAJIBD010022486.1 coordinate 63,670, forward strand.
TGAGCCCCAGAGAAACAAATGTCTTATCCACCCAACAGGAGACAGGCTCTTGTTTCAACTGATGCTTCACCTCCATTTCCTAAATCCCCTTTCTAATGGACACAGAGGTGAAGGAGAAGCAGGGAGAAGAGGCAGGAATGAAGGCCAGTCATGAGGACAGAATCTTGGAAAATAAGACCAACTCTCTGGCGGGCTGGGGTGAATGCTGACCCAGCTCAAACAGATGACCATTGGTGCTGTGGGGGACAGTGAGGAACAGGGGGTGCTCCTGCTGCAGGGGCTATTTATCAGGGGCATCTGTCATACACCCTTTCATCATCACAGTTAGGGCTGCACTGTAGGTCTCCCAGGCATGATGGTCAGCGTGCATTGATGACTCTGAGGATATAGGAGACAGTGCAAGTGGGAGGTGTCCAGATACACCAGCTACTTGGTGTCATCATGACAACCAGGAACACCTTCACCTGTTTCCAAATGCCCATTAGTAGCCTCACTACCATCAGCCTGAATTGGACTAGTTAAAAGTCTGTGACAGATATACCCTGCATCGGTCCTTTGCAGCAGCCTTCAGGATTCTTTTCTCACTCTTAAAATGGACCAAGCCTTGGTTACCTTGGCCCCTGCTGTGCCAGGTGGCACCTCACCGATCTTTATAATCCATGCCTCTGCCCTTGGGAGCAGCTACAAAGAGCCACTTCCCATAGAGAACATGGGGGGAAATGGGGCGACAGGGTGGTCCAGATTGTGTTTCTGTCCCTGGCTGTATCCTGTGGGAGTCCAAAATCACCTCCACCTCTCTTGAGAGTGACACAGCTCGGAGCTCTGGCATTAGTCATGAGGTACCTGGATGCTGGAGAGCAGAGCTGAGTAGGGTTCTCTCTCGGCAGCTCAGTGCAGATGGGCTGATGAGGACCAGATTCTGTTTCTGAGTGAGATGATTGCCAAGATTTTTACCAGGTTTCCTGGAAGAGACAGGGAACAGAACTCACCACCCTCTGAGGTTATGTGATTGGGTCTCGCCTCACTAGTCTTGAATGACTGCTCTGTGAGTAACACAGGGGCTTCCAGTATGGAGGAACTGGTCAGCTGGACCATTGAGTATGGAATTGGGAACACAGAAGAAATGTTTAGGAAGTGATTTGACCACCTAAGAAAGAGCAGAAACTACACACGTTCAGTCTGTTAGGATTTGTGACAGGTGTGATTGGAAGTTAGAGATTCCTGCAGCCCAGACTCGAATACCATCACCAGCAAGTGCTGGGGCTCTTGTGAGCCCTGAGATCGTTGGTGTCCTACTTGCCATCTTGGCGTGCCGGCATTCCAGCACTAACTTTTACCCTTTCCTTTTTTTTTTTTTTTTTGCTTCTTTTTTGGTCATATCTGGCAATACTCAGGGGCTACTCCTGGCTCTGCACTGTTAGGCTTGGTGGTGCTCGGAGACCACATGGGATGCCGGGGATTGAACCTGGGTTGGCTGCACGCAAGGCAAATACCCTACCTGCTGTGCTATCACTCCGACCCCACCCTTTCCTCTTTGACCAACAAGCTTCTTTAATAGAGAGACCCCAGTCACACTGTTGCTTAGCGTAAAAGCCCCCTGCTGTTTGTTTCCAACATTCTGTGCCCCAGAGTTCCGTGGCTGCCACATTACTTAATTCAGCAATGAGAACCAGCCTCGAGTGAAGAGAAGGTTGAAGCCCATTGCTAAATTGTGTGTATGTGTGTGTGTGCATGTGTGTGTGTGTTCACAAAATTCACTTTTCCCTAGATCTGTCCTGTTTTTTCATCCAGGGGCCATGAGAGTTTCTGATTCTTTCTCTTCCTCTGCCCTGGACTCCCTCTCACCATGGCAGTTCCAAGCATTCCAGCACATCCTCTATGTGGACAACTAATTCCCAAACATTCTAGAATGTTCTCTTAGCACAATTCCTGTCCTCCTATAGATTGTCCTCCCGAAAATCTCACAGGTCCCTAAAAACTGAACCTGGACCCTGTTTGGGCCTCTAAACAGAGGCTTCCTTCATGGGCTGTCCCCACTGTGCCCCTACGTTAGTAACAGAAGCACCTTCTCTTTGCTGCTCAGGTCAGAAGCCCAATTGCTCTCAAATGTCCCTTTTCACTCCACATCAGCTTTAAGTTCTCCTAAGTTTCACCCAAAAACACATCTCTTGCCTTTCCCTGCATTTGGTCAAGTTAGCTGGGCTTGTAGGTGGGTCCCTGGTGCTTCTGGGTCTTTCCCATGATTCTCTAGATTGGGTGTGATCCCTCTCCTTTTTATTCTCTCTCCACTCTCCCGCTATCCTCTTCTCTTTTTCTCCCCCCCTCCCCACTCCTTTCTATTCTACCTCATCTCTCCTTCATTTGCATTTTGTTGCTGTTCCCGGGATGTACAATACACCTTCTTTCTTGTCTCTGCCTCTCCATTCTTGGATGCTTGCCTATACTCTCCAGAACCATCTGCCTGACTCTTAGGATCCTTTGGGTGTTATCTGGAGCATGACCTGCCTTGGTTGTCTCTTTGCCACTGTCTCATCCCATGGCAGCCTGTCAATAGCTTCCCAGAACTCTCTGCGCCCATGACACCCAGTTCCTCCTTCAACACCTTGCTTACTAGATGATAGGAACTCAAGGCAGAACTCCCATATTTTTTCTTTCATGGCATTGTTGCCAGCCACACACCATCCAGTTGCTGGGTTTCTAAGGAAGAGTCAGCAAAGAATTGCGGATGAATGGAGATGCAAGCGAAAGGTGTTGGTCTCGCAGACTTGGAGTTGGATCAAAGAGCCAGGCTGGGATTAAGGCAGAAAGTTCCTCGGGGGTGGCATTATGAATTCCCAGAACAGGTGACTAACCCTTACTCGCTTTGGCAAACACTGCCTCCCTGCCTCCCAGCCCAGGTGGAAGTTGAAGGAGATTTAATCCATTCTGCCAGGAGCTGATTCCTTTTGGATGGTTTCTTAAGACAAACCCTGAAATGATTTTGGCCATCACTGAACTGGCCTTTCTTGTGGTCAGCGAGATAGAAGGGGGAGATGGGCAGACTTCTGCCTATGCTCACTGTATGCACCCGCAGTTCCAGACCTCCAGCTTGCTCTCATGAGCGTGCCCAAACCCCTGATCTGTTTACCAGCCGAGCTCTCTGTTCTGCTTAGGCTCTTGGCACGCCATGGGAAATCCCATTCGCCTCCCATTCGCTCAGGCTCTGACCTCAGAGTAAAGCTGGTAGCTCCATCACCGCTGATTGCCCCTGTTTCCTCACTGTCTCTCTTGGGAACACCTGCTGTGCTCTCCTTCCTCCCCGAATTGGCTTTCCCCCAAATTGGCATTCCCCTTTGGTGCTTTGTCTTCTCTCCCTCCTTTTTTGATATGAAGGTGACACTTGAACCACAACTGGCAATCTTCAGGGCTTACTCCTGACTTTGGACTCAGGACTACTCTAGGCATTGCTTAGGGGACTATATTCAAGGTCAGGGATCAAATAGGGATTGGCCCAGTGCAAGATAAGTATTCTACCTCTTTTATTATCTCCCCTAGCTCTTTTTCTTTCTTTGCATTCTCAAACAGAATAATGAATTCAGAGGGTGAAGATAGGCCCTCCTCCTTCTGCCTCAATTCCCCAACAATGGTTCCTTCAAGCTCCTCAGAATTTGCCAGTTATAGAAAAGAGCCCTTGGGGAGGTCCACTACATGCCCCTTGTCCCTGGGGCCCTCAACAAAAGACCAGCCTGCCTTTATTCTCAAAAGATGTCCCTGCTCTTCCCAGCTAGAGTGACTTCCCAGCCCTTACAGCCCAGCAAGAGGCTCTTCCCTGGAGAACTTGTCCATGATTCCACCTTCTGTTTGGTCTGTACTTTTTGTTTTCTCATTATCTTCATGTTGAAATAGCAGTATTGGATCTGTGCCTGGCTGTGAAATTGCATTTCCATTTCTTGACACCTGCAGTTGTAATGTGAGTAAGGACAGACCGGCACTCACTGCTCTCCCAGACCTGCTTGATCAAGTGGTTCGATGGAAGTCTTTTCCAGAAGGGACTTGAGTTGTGGAACAGATTTTATCTGTTAGGTTTGGGTGGACCTTTGCGGGGGCAGGGAGGGGGGGGGGGCTTGCTTCAGTCTTCTAAAACAACTTGGTTTGAGTAAGACCCCCAATGTGGGGGTGGAGGGGGAAGGATTTGCTTAACCTTTCCAGATGCTAACTCCAATTTGTAAATTGTCCTAACAGGTCAGCTTTTCCTCCTCCTTTCCCCCTTTCCTGATCCCACCTGTCAGCACCTCTTGGGACCCTCTGTTTCGCTTTTGTTCTTTTATTAACACAAGAATGGACATCAAGGGATTGCTCCATCTTCAGTGCTCCCCTGGACCTCCTCTACCCATGTGGGATATGGAACAGAGGCTCATTTAGTGATCTTTTCCTCCTATGACCTGGGGTACCTCTGTAGGGTCAGCACAAAAAGAAATGAGGGTCAATACCTTACCCCAGATTAAACATCATTCTCCCTTCTTTTTACAAGAAACTGGATCAGAACCAGAAAGCTTGTAGCAGTATATTTTTTACTTCAAAATTAGGCCCCTGAGAGCATTGGATTCCTTGGCAGAAGGCTATACGTTTAATTAATTTTTCCCTTTTTTCCTTTGAACCGCTGGCAGTACACATACATATACGCACATTCATGCACAATTGGGTGTGTAAGAATTTTAATGGCAGGTGGTGTTAGCAGTTCTCTCTCGCCTGATGCAGTCCAGGGTTTTTCCATCTGGACATTTAGTGGGACCTAAGAATATTGACTTTCTAACCACTTGGATTTGGGTGGAGAGAGCAGGATGGGAACAGGGGAGAAGGTTCAAGGGGGAAATATGTTTCTATATAAATCACACGTGAAGGGAGTTTTGAAGTCGTTATTGCTTCAGGATGTGTGAACTGTAATTATTTTTTAAGGTCTTGATTTGCCCAATGAGCTTTTCCCAGGGTTACTGCTCCAAGCATGACGTCTTTGCTCTCAGGGGTCCTGCCTGGTCTGATAGGAGTTTAATCGCCTTAAAGGGGGCTCAGGGTAGGATCATGTTTCTCCAGATTCTCAGCTGTGGTCAGCCCTGCCTGCAGCACCCTGTCCAGATGATACCAATGATTAAGACAATGGAGTTAAAATGAAGAAGAAACACTCTCTCTTGCTTGCTCCATTTTTTATTTTCTAAATGGTTGGCCGCACAAGCTCATAAATCACTTGTTGGCTGGATGGTTATTGGTCATAAACTTGCCCTTGACTCTTCTAGGCTTCCTGCTTGCAGTGGACAGGACTGTTTTGCCTAGACTCTGAAAGTGGGTTTGCGGACTCCCAAGCTTAGTGCTCTCTCTGTCCTCACCCACTTCACCATCCCAGACTGCATTCCATATGCAGCAGTCATGGTCATTCTGGGAAGAGTTGTCAAAGGTCAAATCCAACATGCCCTTCTGTGTCTTGATAATGTTTTTCATCCCCAGAGGACTGTTTTGGATAATGAGGAAGGTTAAACTGGGAAAGCCTACGAGGCAAAATAAAAAGCATTCAAAGGAGTGATCTGTATTAGAAAGGCATGCCGATCTAACATATATTTTTTGGGCTAAGTCCTTGAGAAATGTGAAGAGCTTGGGAAAAGAAAGTCAAGAGAATGCTGTAAAATCTTTTTTTTTTTAATCAGTACATGTATGGGCTAATGTAATTTTATTTTTTAATTCATTTTTAAGGTAAAACAGGGTTTTTTTATTTTAGGAAAGAATGAGGGAAGGTATATTTATGTGTTCAGGAGCGAATACAAACTTCCTTAGAGGGCAGAGAGCCGAGGGTGCAGCACAAAGAAAGTAGAACACATCTCTGGTTGAGATATGAATGACGCCTAAATGGGAGCATGTCCTTGTGGGGAAACTTTAAAAGATATTGGCAAAGAATAAGATATGCAGTAAAATGTTAGTAACTAGATAGCCTGTTCTTTTGCTGGCATATGCTCGGGCAGAGACACGGTCAGTGAGTCCAGCTCATGTGATGCTACCATTCTGAGATTTTGCCCATGACAGACATCACTAGTCAATCACAGTGTTCTTCCCTTCTCTCCCCTTTTTCCTGAGGCAGACTCCACTAGTCAATCATAGTGGTTCTTTCCTTGACAGCTCTTAGTCCATAACAGACATCGCTAATCACAAATTCATTCCCATTAAGTTCCATGAGGATCTTTGAGTCACACATACACATCTCCATGTAGCCATAAACCAAGAATTAGTTTGAAACTTAGGAGTGAAATCCATTTGCCACCTAGAGTTCAATGGGAAGAATATTAGTTTAGAGTCGAATATTTGAACTTAATCATTGACCTATGACTTATGAATCATTAATTGAATATAGCAATCACCTAACCTCAGTTTCCTATGTCCCATAATAAGCAAATAATCCTCACCCACTGAGGCCTATGGTAAAGATGAAGTAAGCTAACATATAGCACATAAGATACATATAGCTCTGGGCCTGAGAGTAGTGTCAGGTTAAGGCATTTACCTTGGCGTGACCTGCCTGGTTTAATCCCTGACACCATATGGCCTCCAAACACCACCAGCAGTGACCCCTGAGCACAGCCAGGAATGACCTCTGAGTACTGCAGGTGTGACCCAATCTCTAGCCCCTCCAGAAACAGATAGACGTAACCCTGCCAAGCACATGCCTGGCACATTGTCAGCACTTCACAAATGATAGGAAATTGTGAATTTGAAGTGGCACCAAGACATTGCCCTCTGCCTCCTGCACCATGTGTACAACAGTGGGTAGCATTTCCTTCCCCCCCTGCTGCTGCTTTTAGTGTCCTCAAGAGGCAGCTGGACTGCAGCTGGATCCTCTCAATCCATCTCTCTTCAGCTTCACTCTTGTAAGACTCATTGAATTGCTTTTCACAAGCTCCGTGGTTGTCCTGGATGGGCAGTGTTGACACCCGCATGTCAGGACCTGACCTGCTGTGTCTGTATCTATGTGCCCTGCCAGACCTGCCTGCCTTCCTGGCTCTCCGGAGCACCAGCCCTGTGGCTGAGGCAAACCTTGTAGAGAGATTTGCAGAGTGACCTCTCATGTGATGGAGTGACATGGAGGGAACTGGACAGACCTTCACTTATGAATGAGTTCATTTCATTCCAAAGGCAGAAACTTGGAGAGGACTGTTGGAGAACACTGGGTTCCCTGACAAAATCTGGGAGGCGGGACAGGTATCTTGGTGGGACCTCTAATTGTCAGAGAATGCTGGGTTCCCCCAACAAAATCAGGGAGCAGGGTCAGTAATCCCCATCTGCCCCAGGGGATTGGTGGCCAGTGGACAGAGAAAAACTCACAAATCCAGCAGAGTTTCAAAAGGCTTCACTCACACTTGTTCCGGTATATAATCCAGTAATAGAAAAACCCCAGACTTTAGGTTCCTGGCTGGCCCTGGCCATGTGTAGATTTAGAATCTTAGTCCAAGATGGTCACTACCTTGTGCTAAGACCCAACAGGGAAGAGAAGGAGAGCAGAGGCAGAGAGCAGGCAGGCAGGGAGAGGGAAAGAAGAAAGCAGACTACTGTTTTTATATATCTTTTCAGCCCTGTGTGGTCCACATCAATGAAAGGCCAAGCCTTTAGGGTCAATCCCCCTCAGGTATACTTCTGTCAGGACCTCTCCTAGCCCCTCAATTGAAATGTTAATATTGCCCCAGCAAGGGCTGTCCTTGCAGTTTCCCCCACCCCAGGCTCTATGCAGAGTAGGGGGAAGGGCATGTATCTATACCAATAGATATTCTACAGCCAGGTATATATTTCTCCAAGTCTTCAAAAGAGTCTTGTCTTTACTTCATAGTTGTTTTGGATATTAGTCTTTAGACTTATTAGAGAGCCATGCTTGCTTGCTTGGAGGCAAATGGCATTTCTCTCTGTAACTATAGTATACTGTAACTATAGTATACTTAGAGATCCAACATAGCCAGGTAAAATTGCTGGTAAGATCTGTCTAGTCCCCTGATGATTGTGGTAGCATGAGAGAAAATATTTATACCAGATAACATAGAATGCATGGTAAGATATACTGCCACATATTCACAAATCCAAACTGTTTTCCTGTCCCTATCGACAAAGTGTCCTGCAGGAAGTAACTTCATGCAAGATGCAGAGGCTCTGGGCAGCAGTCTACTGCAACAGAGGACTATGGAAGTCATCCTTCAGGGGAGACCGTCAAGATGGTATCAGCCTGGCCTAGGACCGTCTCCACTCTGAAAAAAGCATTGTTTTTAGAGCATCATCATTCTCTGAGCAAGACGTTCTGGTGAGGGAGGATGCAAGAGATAGCATAATAGGGTCCAGATCTAGCGTGATCCCTGCTCTATACTGACACCATATGGTCCCCAGATCTTTGCTCAGTGCAGCCCTGTAAGACTCCAGCACCAACAAGATATCCTCTCCATCCCTTACATTAAAATGCCAGCCCATTTGGCCAAGAACTTCCAGTGGACCCCCCAGACATCCTGAACATTGCTTAGGAGGCAGGCAAGAAAAAAATGTTTAGTAGGAATATTCTTTTCTCCTTTTCTGGATGCTCAGAAAATACCCCTGACTCTTCACTCAGGATCACTCCTGGCAGGTGTCTAAGGGCCATGTGGGATGCTGGGGATGACACCCCAGTTGGCACAGGCAAGGCAAGTGCTCTATTCTCTGTCTGATCTCTCCAGGTTTTATTCTTTCCTTTTGATTCTTTTTTAAGTCTGTTTGTTTTTGGAGCATACTCAGTAATGCCCAGGGATTATTCCTAGTCCTGCACTCAGTAGTTACTTCTCGGTGCTCACGGGACCATATGGAATGCCAGAGATCAAACCAGGGTGCACCACATATCAGGCAAATACCCAACCCACTGTACTATCACTTTGATCCCCAAATCTTTACTTTTCTAGATCAAATTTAGAATGTAATATATACTCACACATCCAAAGACATCAGTATTTGCCCAGTGGAAAGATATCTGTAATGACTTCAAAATGCCTTTCTTGAGTAAAAAGTTTTATGATTATTTATAAAATGACTGTGATGTGTTTCACTTCCTAGCTTGGTTATTTATCTATCCTGAGTTACTTTTTCTATCCTATGCAAACTGCATAGATGACATCCATGTGATATAAGATTATCCTTGATCTTTGCCTTGTATTTTCTTTCATTCATTCAAATGGAGACTCTTCATCCCATAGGGTTAATTGAGGGCATTTTGTCCTTCTGCAACAGAATGGGTAAGAGGTGAAAAATGGTATCAGGTCAAGATTCAATTTAATTAATTCAATTTGTTGGCCACTTGAGTTTACATAAGATATTCTAAGAGATACTAAACGGTATAAAACATAGTCCCTCCTCTTTTCTTTATGTCCATCATAAGGGGTAAAGAAATGCACAGAAATACAAGGCAAGCTAGCATTAGCACAAAGAAATAATTATCAATCAGGAGAAATAGTATTATCATTAAGGCACTTGCTTTGCATGCAATCAACCCTGGTTCAATCAATCCTTGGAACCATATATGGTCCCCTGAACACTGCCATGAATTACCTATGCACAGAAATTACCTATTACCTATCCAGGAATAGCTGCTATATGTGTTCTAATTCCCCCAAAATAAATACCACCAGAGCACCCAATGAATGTGAAGATAGATCTTGAGAGGCTTCCTGGAAGAGATGGGGGTTGTAGCCATTGTGAGCAGTCTTGAATTAGGCTTTAGATGATAGACAGGAATGATGGGGTCAAGGAATGACAAATGGAGGAGTTATCAGAATGAGACATGGAGATAAAGAACCCTCAAGAAGTGTCAGTTGTTAGGAGAATGTATATATGGGATGATTCAACACAGTTCTTTCTTTGACTGGGGTTAAATTTTAGAGCAGAAGTCTAGTTTGTATGGACTGCAAGATAGGGAATGGGGCCTGCTAATACCTGTGTGTTGTCAAGCTGACTTGCTCGTATCACACCATGCTTCTGGGCTGCTCTCTGACTGAGAGGAGTTGACACTTTGAGTCTCTATTTCTAGCCCTGTACAGTAGCTGGATGAGCTCTGTCTAGATCTCACGCTATGCTTTTGTGAACCTGTTTGAAAAGGATGGGAGCATCCATTATTAACGGCTTTTATCATGGATAAGACTCCTTTGAGATTGGAGTGACACCTATTTCCACATGAAAGTGGGATTTTTTGGGGTCATTTCGGGACCTACAGTGAGCTGGCAGCTCTATGTCCTGCCAAAAGTACAGTTCTCACAGCCGGAAGTACCATTGTTCCTGCTCATATGAAAAGTCACAACAGCGTTTCAATTACAGGAACCCCCAACTGAGAATTTCAGGCTAGGTCAGTACACTCTTTCTGGAGTAGTTCCTGTGCACACAGTGTATTGGGGATGGCAGAGGTTACTTCCCTTCATGTGTCATGCAGGTAAACATAGAGAGCAGTAGTCCCCCCAAACCTGAGAGTGATAGGATCACTGGGAAGGATTTGTTTCAAATGCTGATTCCTGGGTCCCATCCCTGAGTTTTGTCGGTCCACTGAGCTTATTATAGCAGAATATGTTCAATCACCTCCCCCCAACCCCCCCAGATCACTGAAAGGCTGTTAAATGTAGGGTGCTCAGATCTAAGAAAGATTCTGGCTTGTTACCATCCAAGAAGACCATTTTCAACCTTTTTTTGCAGTGAATTGAGTTTATTGAGCATTCTTTGCTCCCCCACTGCCTGTACTTGAAAGACATCTTCCTAGAGATGACAATGGAAGTGAAGAATATAAGCTAGAGAAAAGGTTTTCAGCTGCAGGCAGCTATTGGTCTGCAAGAATCATAATTTGGGCATCGCTGAGCTAGAAAATGGTAAGACTTCCGCTTCTGAATGGGTACATGACTTCAAATTCATTAGGGAGGCTAGTTATGTCCATGGGAGATAATGCATCTCACGCTCTTCACTGTTGCCTTCTGCATTCATGGATAGCTCACATTTTATCCATGGAGACTGTATGTCACTCTGTTCTAGTTCCAGCTCTGGAGACAGAGGCCCAAAGAGAGATGTTTAGATCTTATTCAGGCTCACAGAAGTTTCAAGTCTTAGGAGCAGCAGCCCAGCTCAATTCCTGCTCTCTGTTCAGTGCTGGTCCTGCTCCATGCTGTAAGGGACATGCTCCATCTGTTCTCCCGTCATGAACTGTGGAGCTGGGAAAGGCCTGTGTGGGCTGTAGTTGTGTGGGCTGTAGTTGTGCGGGCAGTTTCTGAAGGAGTGGAGACTTCAGGCCAGGCGAGAGCAAATCTTAGATCTGACAAGCCTCCTGCTGCTTTTTGAGACTGTTTTTGAGATGCACATTGTCAGGTAGCAATGACATGGTAATTTGTGTGTTTATGGTCCTTAATGTGCCCTGAAATTCACATGAGGAGGAAGACTGAAGACAAGACTCACTACTTGTCAGGGGAAGAAATTAAGCTTGCAGGAAGATTCCCCTTAATGAAAGAAAACTCAGTGTTGACCAACTATCTTTATGCCAGTCAACTTGTACTACAAAATACCTCATTTCTGCGACTGTCATCCTTATCTCCTAGGGCAGATATTGTCTCCTTTGCTCTGTTTTTCATTTGTTTTAGGTTTAGGGGCCTTACCCAGTTGTGTGTTCAGGGGTGTTCCTGACTCTGCAGTGCTTGAGCGGGGACCCCCATACTATCTCTTTGAGTCCAATCTTCATTTATTGTTTGGTGAAATGGAGGAGCATAGAAGTGATGGGGTTGGTTTGTCCACCATGGTGAAGTCCTCTGAGCGTGGTGTCTCTGACTTCCCAAGCACTCAAACTCACTGTTTCCCTGCTCAGCAGCTGGACCTGAGTCTCCTGCTTCCTAAGCCAATGGTCCATCTTAGCTACTCCGGGAACTATTTCAGAAGCAAGTCCAGCAATGCATGGCATTAACCTCACACCAGTGCCCCTGATTATCTAAAGTGACTTTTTAGCAGGAGTGGCTGCTTAGCAAACATTTTTCCTAGCAACTTCTCTGCTCTGCTCCCCCATGGAGCAAGACTCAGAAAGAGGACAAGCATTTCTTGAGACCTTTTGCCCATAGAAAACTCAGCTTCTCCAAAGCAGCAGATGAAGTTAAGATAGATAACTGGAAGCAGAGGTGGATCTATGGGGTTCCAGGTGCAATCTTGAGATTGTTTCAATTCTATCTCCAACACAGAACTTTTCACATCTCGGGGGAGGGGGTGTTGGGGAGCTCTTTCACTTTACTGTTGATTTGAGCAGGTGGTAGTGCCTACAAGGCAGGCCCTGGTCTGTTTTGCTATTGTATATGGTGAAAGCATCTGCATGGGTGCAGTTATGGATATTCTGCCTCAGTATTGTCCCCAGGAGCCACATGGAACAGGGAAGCCTGTCCAGTGGTGTGCAACTATTCTAAACCCTGCCTGCAAGGAGACGCTTAGGAGAATGCACTGCCAGGCCCCGGAGGTGCCTTTCACAACTGCTCCTTCCCCCATGATTCTTATGACAAATTCTCCTTTTGATCTAGGCATTTCTCAGCCTCATTTCATTCCACAAGTGGTGTGAGTATGTGTGTGTGTGTATGTGTGTGTGTGTGTACTCATACCTGTGTGAGGGGACCCAGAAAAGGGAATTGGGGGGGAAGTCGGAAATTTCTATCTGCTCAAAGATAGGAAAGAAATATCTGTAGAAAGTCGACTCACTGAAATGTTATATACATTTTTTTTTATAATCCCCCTGGGTAGGTCTCTTGTTCAAACTTGAAATTGAAAATTCCTCCACTTCAAAACGAACAGGCAAGAAATGTAGTCTGTTTGGATTTTCCTAGATGAGGGCTGCCTGAATAGAGCAGTGTGCCTTAACTCACTGTCCTTGATATTCTGGTCTTGGAAAAGATGATGGGAGAGTGGGAAACCCACCACCCTGTAGAGGGTTCACTCTGTGCCATTGAAGAATGGACATTTCTCAAACTCCCACTTTGGAGCATAGGGAAGGACATTCACCAGAATAGGTCCCGGAATGTATGTTTTCTAATCTTAACCAACGTTTACTTCTTCCTGTTCCATCAGGCATGGGAACGAGAACCATAATGATCAATGACCTCCCACATCTGTATTCTTTGCTGGAAGAAAAGGTCATTCGTGTGGTGTTATTCCTCTCCTACCTGTCCTTAGGCCACAGTTGCTTGAGTGGCTCCTATGAATTATGTGATCCATTAAGGGTGATTGCATGATTGTCATCAACAAATAGTACAACATGGGACTGATAGTTTGGTCAGCCTTGCACATACATGGCTGACCAAGTTAAATCTCCAGCATCCCTATGGTCCCGCTGAGAACCACAAGGAATGATTCCAGAGTGCAAAGTCAGAGCCCATTGTGACCCCCAATAAAATAAAAAGAAACAAACAAGAAAAATCAGAACAACGTTGAAATGTAAAAGGCAGCAATGGATACTGAGCGCAAGGTACCAAGCCAGGTGCAGCAGCATCCTTCACTGGCCCTGTGCCCTTAGGTGGTTTACCTAGACTCTCTGCACTTCCCTTTCACCACTGTGAAATAACAGTGACCAAGGAGTATCTACTAGTCCCTCTGAGTTCTAAAATTCTGCTCCTTTGCAGTCCCTGCTTTTGCAGTGCCACCATCCTTTCAAAGGTCGTGTTTGGGGGAGACCCTCAGCTGACAATTATGACCTGTGATGCTCAGAGAGCTTTTGCCATTTGGTCAGACTGTGTCACCGCAGCTGTGAGGGGCTGGGACTCCCTTAGGAGAGTGGAATTTGAGGGTTGCCATTTTCTTCTCCAAGGGATTGGCCCTGTGCCAGATCGTCCCAGCCCTCTTCCTTCACCCAGCCTCACATGATGTCTCTGAAAAGATTTCTTGTGCAGCACCTGGTTAGAACTTGTCCATTAATCTTGTTTCTTTCAAACCTGCACTTGATGAACGTCCATCCTTGAATTCCGACAGTTCACAGAGGAGGTATGTGCCACTGTTCAGTTACAAAGTCAGAATGAATTGATTCCCTGGCCCTGGACTGCAGAGGGGAGAAAAGCCAGTCCTAGGCCAGAAAGATATTTCATTGGATAAGGCACTTGCCTTGCTTGCCATTGGCCTTTGGTTCTGTCATTGGTACCCCTCATGATCCCCTGAGCACCACAAAGTATGGGCCAACCCCTTCAACCACCACAAGCAAAAGAAAAGAGAGAAAGGGAAAGAAACAGGCCAGTCTGAGCCATTATCTTTCCTGTTCTTTCCCCTCCTTGCCAGTGTGTCCCATCTGTCACTTGGTGCTACCATCCTTCCCACTGGATGGATTGTGCTTAGAGCAAGAGGAGAGAAGCTTCCTTCCCCTTCTCCTTCCCCAAACCCTGCCCTCAGGGCCTGTGCATGCTCATGCCCCACCTCCCCATGGCTCCTGCCCCCTCCACCCACAGCGGTTTTGCACTGATGAGATTTCCTCTCGGAGGGAGTATTTTGGTCCTGTTCTCTGTTCCCAAACAAATCCCCTGGTCCTTCAAATCTGGTTTCAATCAACATAATCACAGTTGGTTCAGTGATATCAACTCTGCCTTGATTTGTGTAATTCATGCTATGTCCTCCACCTCTCGAGCTGTCTTATGTATACATACTTAAATACAGAGATATGTGTATATATTACATGTGATGCATGTCTATTGAAAAAGATCCATTTTCCATCATGTCTGTAATTCTTCTTCATCTTCCCCCCAAATCAGTATCTCCACACAGATCACCTACCTGGGGCAGTGGGGAGGGAGAGTTTTGAGAATCCCAGGGGCTCTTTTGATTTCATGAAGGACAACTCTCCAAGTTGGATTCCCTCTAGATAGCAGAAGCTGTTGTTCCCCAATCACAAGTCTCCTCCATCACCTGGGGAGCAGGGAAGGGTGGGGAGTGGTTCGATTTCCCCCTGATGCCACATGGTGTGAAAGCACCTTCATTCTCATTCTTTTCTAAGGTCTTCCTTTCTGGAAGAAATGAGATATGGTAACATTGACTTAGGGAGGCCATTCAAGATAGGATGAGTCCAAACTCAGAAATGTCAGCAGAGTGGGACAATCTCAGTGTACCCACCCCCTGCTCAGTGTTGCTAGCTAGAATGATCATGTCCCCGGATCCAGTGAAGCAGGACCCTGTTCCAATCACAGGAAGCCTCTCCATGCTCTCTCTATACAATATAATGTAATGTAATGTAATTTAATGTCATGTAATATAATAGTTTTAGTATTTTGTATTAGTATTTAGTAATATTAGTACCAATTAATTAGTGGTAATTAGTTAATTAGTACTAATATTTGTATTATTATTTAATATGAATATTAAATAAATATTTAATACGAGACTAGTATTACTAGTATTCAGTAAGCCCGAGACTCAGATCCATGGGGCAGAGCTGCTACTGGCTATCCCTGTGCCCAGCTGATCATGAGGTGCCCAGGAGGGAAGGCAGATTCTAGCCCTGGACGCCATTCCAACAGAGCCTCGCAAGAAGCCAGAGGAACCCCCACACCATGAGGGCCACCATTTTCAACATCCAGACTCCACAGCTCGTCAGAGCTCCACCCAGAACTAATCTTTCCCTGTCTCCACGCGGCCTCTTTGCAGCCGCACAGTTCATCAATAAATGCACAAGATGAGAGGCTACTATAAGAGTATCCTACCTGCATGGCAGAGCCTGGCAAGCTACCCATGTCATATTTGATATGCCAATAAACCAGTAACAATTATAGACCTCATTCCATAACCTGAAGGAATTGTTTGAGGTTCTTCGTGTTCCTGGAGTGAGCAGATGCCCTTGGGCTACACTAGCATGTGACAGGACATATGGAGATGTTACTGGTGCCTGCTCGAGCAAATCGATGAACGGGAAGACAAGTGAAGTGATACAAGTGATTTAGTAAGCCCCTCCATGCTTCATTTTATATATATATTATATTATGTATATAACATATATATGTTTTATATATGTTATCATTTTAGTATCTTGGTATCCATTTGTTTCAAATTATCCATATCTTTGATTTAGTGGAACTTTCTAAATATCTATAATAAATATTTAGTGGGACTCCAGAAATATATAATATCACTGTCACTGTATCACTGTCTTCCCGTAGTTCATCAATTTGCTTGAGCAGGCACCAATAACATTTCCATACATCCTGTCGCAAGCAAGTGTAGCTGCTTGCTCCAGAGACAGGAAAGAGCCTCAAACCATTCTTCAGGTCATAGAATTGAGGTTCATAATTGTTACTAGTTTTTGGCATAACAAATAAAACATGGGTAGCTTGCCAGGCTCTGCTGTATAGGTGGTATACTATCAGTAGAAGGCTCTCATCTCGAGCATTTAATGATGAAACTTATAGGGGAAAGATAGATAGATAGATAGATAGATAGATAGATAGATAGATAGATAGATAGATAGATAGATAGATAGATAGATAGATAGATAGAGTTTGAGAATAGGTTGAGATCGTTTTAGCCCCAAGACCTCTAATCATTTGCTTTACTGGATAAAGTGATGATTATATATATAATATGTTATTTATAATATATTATAAATATATGTTATAAATAACATATTATTTATAATATATGTTATGTGTTTTATATTATCATTTTAGTATCTTGGCATCTATTTGTTTCAAATTATCCATATCTTTGATTCAGTGACACTCCCTAAATTTCTGTTTGTTTGCTTTGGGGCCCATACTGAATTTGCTCAGAAGTTTTTCCTGGCTCTGTGCTCAGGAGTCACTCCTGGCAGTGCTTCAGATTCATATGTGAATTAGGCGAGCCAACTTGGCTTGGCTGCATACAAAGCAAGTGTATAACCACTTAAGAAAACTGGGGGCCGGAGCGATAGCCCAGCGGGTAGGGTGTTTGCCCTTGCACGCGGCCTGTCTTTGCCGGCCTGGGTTCAATCCCTGGCATCCCATATGGTCCTCCGAGCACCGCTAGAAGTGATTCCTGAGTGCAGAGCCAGGAGAAAACCCTGAGCATTGCCGGGTGTGACTCAAAAAGCAAAAAAAAAAAAAAAAAAAAAAAAAAAAGTAAAGAATTTCTCTATTTTCATTGTCACTGGTATATAAGTTCATTTATTATTGGTTGCTCCTGAAACAGTGCTCAAATAGCCCAGGGACCTGTTCTAGTGTGCCAATCAGTCCTGACCATTCAGTGCCCAGGTGCAATGATACCATGCTGCTCAGGTCAGGTGGTGCTGGGTTTGGTCGGCCACTAGCACCCTAGGCCACTAGGACATCAGTGTTAGGGGGCCATGTAGTAATAAGTGTCAAACCTGGGTCCTTGTGCATGCAGCCCTGACCTCTGATCCCCACAAGTTCATGTAAAGTGAGACTTTTGTGCATAAAGGAAAGGTTTATAGGGCAAGAAAGTCTTTCCCCTTCCCTACTAAGGGGGCAGAGCTCACTTATCTCTGGTGAGATTAGGAAGCTGCACAAACCACCACAGACTCTGGAGCGGGTGCCCAGTGCATCCTGGTTGCACAGCAGGAAATTGTTCCCCCATTACCCCCAGCCCCCTGTCATTGCTGACTTCCACAGCAGGTGGTGAGGTTCATCTGCACTCTTGGGGTGCCCACTTGGAGCTCTTATGCAGCTGGAGTGATCCTTTATACTATGCCTGCCTAATCTCCCTGTCACTGCTTTTCCCCTTGACTTTAGGCAAAGGGCTCTTCACTCTTGGTCCTGAACCAGCGCCCTTTGTCTTCTTCAGGTTCCTTATGCCTCAGGGTGAGGGGCGGGTGATGCAGGTGGTTTTCTCTGTCAGCCTTGTCTTATACCCCCCCCCTACCCATTACATTACCCATGTAATCCTCTATAGCCTAGAGCAGAAAGACTGACCTAGAAAGTCTAAACACTCACACCAGCATGGCAGTAGATTACAGTAGACACTCTCTTTTGACATGACAGTGTCTACTACAATCACCCACCAATTTTTAAGTTAAGGTGCAACTGGGTGTCTGAGGATAGAGCATGTGATTTCTTTCTTTTCTTTTTCTTTTTTCTTTCCTTTTTGGTTTTTTGGGTCATGCCCAGCTCTGCTCAAGGATTACTCCTGACTCTGAACTCAGGAATTACTCTTGGTGGTGCTGGAGAGGACCATAATGGATGCTGGGGATTGAACCCAGGTCACTGCGTGCAAGGCAAAGACCCTCCCTGCTGTACTGTCGCTCCAGCCCTGGGCCTGTGATTTTCAAATTCAAACTGCACATCTCTTTGCAGCTGGTGTTCGCAGAGGCCAGACATGTTGTCAGCACCTGTCTGGAACTCCTGCCCTTCCCTTTAGGCAACACAAGTTGCAATTCATTTCCTCCATCGCCTGCTCTCTTCTCTCTGCATTTATGTTACCTTGTACTCAGCATGTTAAATCATTTATTCTTCCACCATGTCATTTGCTTCCAGAAATGTGGGCTCTTGTCTTCAAGCCCTTATCAGGCACAAAATGATCCTCTGGCTTTGCTGGACTGCTTGATGGACTCTTCATGGGGAGTGGGGGGGGGGGGGTCCTTGGTCAATAGCAGTCCACCTGGGTTCACCTATCCCCTTGTGTATCCCCAACCAGAGAGTGATCATAGACGTGGCACTCTGCTCCAGGAGGAGGTCATTTTTCCCCCTTGTCTTTTACCTAGGAGCACTAGCAAGTTTGAGGAAACTAGAATAGAATTGTTTAATGAAATGATAAATGCACAGTGAAATGTGGAAGCATGATCCTGCTGCTACTCAAAGCAACAAGGGACTGGTGCTGTGATGAGAAGACTTGGGGTAGGGAGCAGGGCAAAGAGATACCCAGGGCTGTGAGCAGCTAAGAGACATGAGGCCAGCTGTATTGGCCATTTGCTCAGACTCCTCACTTAATGGAAGGTGGCTTTGGAGACAAGCAATCAGGGTGAAAGGTAGGGAAAAAGCTGTGAAGATGACATGACAGGGCTTTAGGTGAGGGAAGGGTTTCTACATTGAGGTTGGAATTTTATTCACTGGGGACAGATTTCTGAATCTCTGTAGCATCAGTTCAAATTCCCTGCAGGAAAAGTTATCTGTTTCCTAGTGGAAGGGAAAGAGTGGCTTTTGGGCCTCTTGGACCTTTTCTGTCTCAGGTGGTGGGAGGAGGACTAAAGGAGATGATGCGTCAAATGCCCGGTGCACTGCACGATCTTATGTCGAACCCAAAGGTACCTGGTAGGCAGTATCTTTAAAGAGAGCAAGTGGAGCTTCAGAAAAGAGATAGCTTAAAACACATCATCCAAAGGCGCCAGAGAGAGATAGAGTATAAGAGGTTGGGCATTTGCCTCGCAAGTGGCCAACTATGGTTCATGGACAATGCACCAGTCTACAGCCCTGACGCCCAGGTCTTCATCAGTCCAGGTTGCTACATGCTGGCTTTATTTGATCACTGTGGTTCCTTTGGTTTCCTTGGAAGAAGCCTCACTTGGGAAAAGAGAGAATGTTTGAGGAGGTATGGTTCCCATATCTACATAATCAAATTCTAAAGAGTAATGGGAGGGGCCAGAGAGACAGAGTGGAGGTTGAGGTGCATGCTTTGCATGCAGCCAAAGCTGTTGGATGCCCAGCACTGTGTGGTCTCCTGAGCATCATTGGGTGTAGTGCTAAGGCTTCCAGTCACTGCTGGGGTAGTTGAGGGTAACCCCTAGTTCCATAGAACCCCAAGTATCACCTCCCACAGGGCATTTACAAACTCTTCTTCGAACTCTCAACAGAGTCCCCTTTGACTCCAGTTTTCTTCACTTTGAATAGTGTCTTCATTTAAAAGCACTTAAACTTTTTTATTTGGTATTCTGTGGTTTACAATGCTACTAATAATGTTTCTCATGCTCATGATTCTGATTAATAAGTGTCTTTAAGGAGTATGAGGAGGATCTTCAGAGAAGAGATAGTCTAAAGCATGTCATCCAAAGTTGGTTACTTGGTTGCGGAAATAGTACAGGAGATAAGGCATTTTCCTTGCAAGTGGCCAACCATGGTTCAACTGCAATGAGCACTGTCAGAACATAGAGCCATGAATAATCCCTGAGCATGGTCCAACCCCTCCAAAAATATTCCAAAGTAGTTAGCTCATGAGAAAGAAAGAGAATTAGTAATTATTATATCAGAACTCAAGTCTTATGGTCACACTTATTGAAAGCTCATTCCTTGGGTTTGGTCACTGTGCCTAGGAACCTTTCTTAAGGACCCTCTATGAACCAGGAAATATTGTGGGTGCTAAGAGCATCAAAACCCAGAGAGTTTGCAGTTTGATAGAATAGCCAGGTGTAAGAACAGCCACTAGAGAAAGTGACAGTGCAAAGAATAAGGCTTCTCAGGGAGATGGCAAGGTACATAGGAGTTAGCCATGTACAAAAGGGGGATGGGGGTGGAGAGATAGTAAGGGGTAAAGATACTTATGCATGCTGCCAAACCCAGTTTTTGATCCTCAACAAAAACCACACATGAACTCCTGAAAACTGCCAGTACAGAGCCAGGAGTAACCGCTGAGCATCAGGCTGACACTCCCCACCCAACAAAATGAATCTACGGAAGCATTCCAGGCAAAAGAGTCAGTAAGAGCTGTGGAGGCAAGAAACTGGGGTCAGAGCATGTGTCAGAGGTTAGGTAAGACAGAAAATGGAACAGTGTGCTAGCAATTGTCGAGAGTACTAATGCCAACCTAGAACTGAGCATTAAATAGAGGCAAAAGATACACATGACAACCCTTTAATGTATGTTCTGCAATCCATAGTCTGGAGGGGAAGGAAATGAGAAAGAGAGAAAAAGGGAAAGAAATAAAGAACCTGCCATGGAGGAGGGCTGGGGAGGGGAAGGGAACCGGGGACGTTGGTGGTGGGAGATGGGCACTGGTGGCGGAATGGGTGCTGGAACACTGTATGACCAAAACCCAAATATGAACTTTTTAATTGTATATCTTTGTAATTGTAAAAATAAAATTTTTTTTAAAAAAGAAGGCAGCTGAAACTAACATTGAAGAGCATTTTGATTGGGCCGGGATGAGAGTGGGCTTGGGGTTCTCTCTGTTGAATGCTGGTGCCTTTTCCTGAGTGCAAACACTGGGGCTGAAGGGGAGCAAGGGTGGGGGATGGGGGCAGAGGGAATATGGGGACTTCCGTTATGCACATTAGCCTTCAGATGCTCCTGAAACTTGTAGATGGAGTTGACAGGTAAAAGGTAGCTCTAGGGGGTGTGTGGTTGGGGTGTAGGGTTGAAGCCAGGGCTGAAAGTGAGCATGGAGAGGTGAGGAGCCATAGACAAAGTGAATGGGGTAATGAGACAACACTGAGAGAAACACTGGAGGGCGGAAGCAGGTGGAGATCGTGGAGGGACAGACATGGAAGGAGCTCCCCACATCCCAGCATGTTGCTGTAGATTCTGTTACACTGTCAGGAGCTGAGGGTGATGGGGAAAGAGAGACGGCACTTGGTATTCCCAGGAAAGTGTGGTTGAACTCAGGAGGCATGGGTACCCACCAACCCAGGGTGGACCTGCCAGCTCAGCAGCCATTACTCCAACCAGTTTTTCTTAAGTAAATAAGACTTAAGACTTTCTAGGAACAATCTGGGCATTGCTCAGGGGATATTATTTGTTCTCTGTCCAGAAGTGACTCTTGGCATGGCTCAGGGACCATAAATAGTGACAGGGATTCAGCTGGGGCTGGCTACATGTAAGGCAATACCCCACTCCCTGTGTATCTCTCCAACCAAAAGATTCATAGCACTTCCTGAAATATATCCAATAGTATGCTGGTTTGCTGAGGAGGGACGGTGTCTAGGGGACAGTAACTTCTATTGCATGAATTCACAAAGCTTTGTGGAGTTGTGGGGAGGGTGTTATTGAGTGAATTTCTACAAGATTTTCTGTGCTCTAAGACACTGGTAAGGGTGGAAGAAAGAGCCAACGGGAGAGAAATAGTCACAAATAACTCAACCTAGAAAGGACTGAGATGCAACTGAGAACATAAATAGACAGGAACACCAAACAATGCCTTCTCTGCAGCTGTACAATGCCAGAGACATGAGCAGAGTCTGGGATAAGTGCCGCAGAACTGGCCAGAGACAGGGAGAGTGGTTGAAGCGAAGAAAGCAATGGCAACAACAAACAACTCATGTCAATAGCCCACTCTGAACAGGAAGACATTTATTGCAACATTTATTTAAGAGAGTAGAGAAGTGGAAATAATAAATTTCCTCCGAGGGGGTCCTAATACTGTAAGTGATGATACTTTCCTAGAATGGAATATTAGATAGTCATCAAAATACTGTTGATGTTGAATTTTAAGATGATGGAAGAATGCTTAGTTTACTAGATGAAGTAAAGCGAGAATGTCATAGATTGATGTCTGTTAAACAATCTCAATTATGTAGTTTGCAAACAAACTTAGCATCTGTTTTTAAAAAGACCAGTCACAGAGACTTCATTATGACACCTGTGAGAAAGATAGAATTCCTTGTGGATTTTTAATCCTTTGAGAATGTTCTTCAGAAATCACCTCTCTAGAAAAGCATCTAGAGCAGAATTCTTCAAACTTTTCATACCTGTATACACATGCCTGTCCTCTATAAATGTCCATGTACCAACAGTTATAACCAAGGTGGATCACCAGCAGTTTTCAACCTTTCTACACCTGCTGACAGGCAATGGTTTGTGGACCCATGGTTGAAGACTTTTGATCTTTAATTTTTGTTTGTTTGTATTTGGGCCACACCTGGCCATGCTCAAGTTTTTCCCTGCCTCTCTGCACAAGGATCCTTCCTGACAGTGCTTGGGGGAGGCACCATATGGGCCAACTTACAATAGTCAGCCTTTGTAAGGCAAAAGTGTTACCCACTATACTGTCTCTCTGGCCCAAGGTCACTAATCTGGAGAGACTCTGTGTGTGTGTCTGAGAGAGAGAGAGAGAGAGAGAGAGAGAGAGAGAGAGAGAGAGACCAAACCCAGGGTTACTCACATGCAAGACTCCCCTTCTACTATTTGTCCATATCCCCAGTCTGGAAAAAAAAATGTTTTTAAAACCAAAAACTGCTATCATGGGGCCGGAGCGATAGCCCAGCGGGTAGGGCGTTTGCCTTGCATGCGGCCGGCCTATGCCGGCCCGGGTTCTATCCCCAGCATCCCATATGGTCCCCCAAGCACTGCCAGGAGTGATTTCTGAGTGCAGAGCCAGGAGAAACCCCTGAGCATTGCCGGGTGTGACCCAAAAAGCAAAAAAAAAAAGTTAATTTGACTTCCTCAAAAAACCATGGTAGATGTGCATCACCAGGTGTAAAGCCTGAACATTGCCAGATATTCCCACCCCCAAAACAATCAAAAAGAAAACAATAGCATGGAGTTTGCATTATCCCCATTCCTAGATCACTTGATCACTTGAATCCCATTATTCATCGATTTGTTCGAGCGGGCTCCAGTAACATTTCCATTGGACCCTATCACGTGCCAATGTAGCCTAATGGCATCTGGTTGATTCGGGAATATGAAAAGCCTCAAACTGTTCCTTCAGGGTCTTTACAAGGAAGTCTGACCATCTTGTAGGTGGGCGGCCACGTGATCTTTTGACATCCCGTGGGATCCAGTCGGTAATGGCTCTAGTCCAGCGGTTGTCTCCAAATCGCGTTACATGTCCAGCCCTCTGATTCTGGAATAGTGACGGAGGTCAGAACTCCGGATTCCTTCTCTCACTTGAGTGAGGCGTGATATTCCAAGCATAGCTCTTTCGATTCCTCTCTGGGAGACCCGAATAGCATTCTCATCCTGCTTTCATAGGGCCCAGGTCTCTGAGGCATATGTTAATGCAGGGAGCACGGTGGAGTCAAAGAGATGTGCCCGGAGCTGGAGGTTCTTTGTCCTTTTAGCTATTTCTTCGATGCCTTTGAAGGCATTCCATGCCGCTCTCTTCCTCCTGCGCAGCTCAGGTTTTAGATCGTTCATCATGTTGACTTCTCGACCTAGGTACACATAACTGCTGCATTCAGAGATGTTTGTTCCATTGAGAGTGAATGGGGCCTCAGGAACTAGTTCATTTTTCATGAACATAGAACCCCATTCCTAGAGTGGGACCTTATCCCTGGAGTCTGGTTGGCAGCCTGTATTTCAGAATTAGATGCTAGAGATTCAGTCCCAGTTCTGCCTCTTTGCAGCTGTCCTGTGGCCTAAATGTGCTCTCAGGCAAGCTGTGTTCCCATGAGCTTGGGTTCTTTATTCACATCCCCAACTCTCTTCATTGTCATTCTAGCATTCACTATCCCACAGTCATCTTCCAAGCAGATTCATTGGGTTATAAGCTAGGACCTGAATGGCATGTTCATTACCTTCCTACAGTGAACATTTATAACTTTGCAACAGAATTGTCAGCTCCCCTTAACCCCCTAAGGCAATTATGTGAGAGAGCCAGAAATCTATATGGATGTCCCTAAAGGAGTTCTGAGTCAGTAATGGATGGCACATGCAGTGGTAGTCTCCATAGCTTAACCATATGCCCAGGGGGTGCAGTAATCTTCAGTGATATGGGTGGTGACACTTTGACCTGCATTCATAGTTTTGACAGTATTCAGTTGTATTCGGATGGCTGAATTCTCAGCACAGTTCCTGGTACAGGGAACATGTATTGTGAGATCACATGTTACCATTCCCGTTATTGGAGCTCTTCCTGAGTTCTCGCCAAGTGCTGAGATATTTCTCTCTTGCCCTCCCTTGTGTACTTTGCCATCCTTAACAGAGATCTTGGGAAAGTTTTGGAAATTCCTTTTCTTTTGGAAATTCAGGATGATGTTTAGGTCACAAGAGTTGAAAAATGGAATTCTCAAAGGGGGAAACCCCTCTGCCTCTTCTTTTTGGTGCCTAGCTCCGGGAATTACACACTTTACTAGGCTCTCAGATACTTGGAGAGCTCAGCCAAGGAGTGTCATGTTTTGGTGGAGACATCAATCTCCAAATAGTGTGTATTCCTTGTGGATTTGTCATGTGCTTACAACATAGTTGCTCTAATTTTGAAGGTGTATTTTGCTTTATGCGTTCAAACTTGTCCAGTGTATAATTTTCTTTTTTGAGTGGGCATTTACTGCTTCCATAGGAATTCACAATAAAGTGTTCTTTTCTTTTTGCAAACCTCTCTAGCATCTTTAAAATATTATTCGATTCACAAATGTCTGATTTGCACTCAACCTTTGCAGGATAAGCCGGGTACAAACTGAGGTCATGGCTTCTTTTCTTGGCTGAGTTGGTGCTTTGTAAATTGTGTTAGTGTGGCATTCGCCAGCTACATTATTAACATAACCAAGGGGAACTAAGGCGTATCATGTTCAAGGATCAAAACTTCCATGGGCTGAATCAACGCCAGTATATTTCCAGACCCTTCCGTTTGACCACAGTTGGCAGCAGCACCCTCCCCTGGACCCTCTGACTCAGCCACTTGCTACATCCACAGAGCTTTCTAGCTTCTCTGCACCTCCCGTGTTTACGTTGACATTGACATCAAGAATGAATCATGGCTATCTTGTGATTCCCTCTTTGAACTCCAGTTCACCTGGTGCTTTGAACTGCATGCCTGGAAACACTTGAAAACGTTTCTTCTAGCAAACTTAAAATAGATAGATCCCTCCTGAAAGCAATGATTTTAAGTCCTTGTAGATGAATCCAGTGGCAGAAAAGCTCATCTGCTGGCCAGAGGTGACCACCCAGGTTGAGTTCTCTCACATTTTCCTACTTCCGTTCATCAGATCCTTGTCAAGTCCCCACAACTGCACACCCCGACCCCCAACTATGTGGGCAACCCAGTGTCAGAAGACATTCTTGCACATTCTCGGGTTCCCACATACCCTCCGTGTTAATCCATTCATTAGCACCAAATTGCAGGGTGCCTTGCCAAACCCATCAGGCATAATTGGGTTTTCTGAAGTCAGGCCCCCAATTATAAGACTTTAGTTGCCTCATTAGCCCCATGCATCCTGCAAAAACCCATCATCAAATACATTTTCCTTCCTTCTTGTTGTCATTTTCTTAATGCAGGTATTGTTGAGAAAGATTGTTTGTAATTGATCCTTTTGTTTAACCTATTGTTTGATCTCTGGAACACAATGAATGCATCTTCAGATGACTTAGAGCTAAGCTTAGAAGAGGAGGGGAGAAGGAGAAGGAGATACTGAGAAAGAAGTAAGTGTGGCCGTTGGACCATTGGTCAGCCCTATCTTTCCATTTCACTCTTCCAGCCAGTGCAAGGGAAGGAATAATCCATTTGTATAAGCTGGTGCATTGGAGATAGGGTAAATCTAAAATTAAGTGCAGTCTGTATTTAATACCGGGATTCTCTCAAAGTTCTTGTACAGACAAAGGGCTTCCTCTTGTGGTAATCATGAGCCCAAGTTGGCCTCACTCTTGGACTTCGTGACAGACAGGGTTATCTTTTAGGAAAACTGTTACTATCAAGGTTTTGGAAGCAGGAATTCTCAGTTCTAGTGTGACTTCTAAAGTCTGCTAGACCAATATGTTTTCACCACATTCAAATCGCCGCCCTCTTTTGATCTTGCTTTTTTAGCTATGGCCCCTTTCCCACTTGGGTAGCCCCAAGTCTCAAGCTCTGACCCCTATGCATGAAGTTTCTCTAGTGCTCCCATAAAATAGACATAGATTTGAGATATGCTGATCCTTGTTCTCATAACCCTGAGCCCATCACCTCCACGCCTTCTGTTCTTAAATGTATTTTAAGCAGCAATACCCTCTCTTGAAGTTTTTTTTTAATTTTGGTGGGGTTAGCTATAGCTGCTGGTACACAGAGTTTACTCTTGGCTCTGTGCACAGGGATCACTCTTTAGAGTGTTTGTATACAGTGCCAGTAATGGAACCAGGGTTCATCATGCACAAAGCCAGTATCTTAACCCCTGTACTATCTCTCCAGTCCCTCTCTTGCACTTCTAATCTCATCTCCCTTCAAAACACTAAGGGCAGTTTCAGTTGCCTTCTTTGGCTTATGGGAGGGTTCAGTGGTTTGATCCTCTGTTTAGGGGAGAATTGATGGCTCTCCTATGTCCCAGGTATATTTCTCTTCCTGAATGCTTTGCCTGTTTATTTGAAAGTGTTGAAACCTCTAGAGTTGGCACCCTGGCCCTTGCCACTCCAGCCTCCCTTTAGTTATGTTCAGGGACTACCTTGCTGCCTGTTTCTCAGTGGCTTCTACATGCTTTTCAGGGCATCTTGGGAAAAGGATGCTTTTGAGTTCAATTAATGCTTTACAGAAAAAAGACAGCGATAACAACCAACACTCAGTTCTCAGGCTACCCTTTGCACAGTGCCATTCATTCTTGTCCCTTTCTTCTCCAGCCCTCTATTGCTGCAGAAGCCCACTCTCCTCTGTCTTTGGGAAGCCCGCCAAGAACTTGCAGGAAGCTCTATCTAGCATTTCTTCCCAGAGAGACACCAGATCATACAAAGATGCATCTGAGAGGGTTGGGGTATGGGGTGAAGAACCCGGGAACAGGGGCAGCAGTTCTTATTCCCATCAGCACGAGAATCTTTGGGGGTTCTGTTGGAAAACAATCTTTGCAGCCTTTATTTACCACACTGGGCAGCCACGGGAGGTGGGGGTCTGAGGAGGGGATGGAAGACAATAGAATGCTATGTTGCCTTGCTGTAAAAGCATGCTCAAAGCAAATAACGTGGCAAGCTCAGTCAGAGCACGGCTCAATTAGCCCTGTGCTTCATGGAGGGTCCCTGCAGCTGTCGGGGAAGGGCGGCGGCGGGTGGGCTGTAGCAAGGCAAGCATACACAGGGGTCACTGGGCAGGCGATGGGATGGGAAGTATACACACCCCCCCCCCCCCCAGAAAGGGACCCGGGAGAGAAAGCACGGGCCTCTCAGCAACCTGATGCAAAGCGGGGCTTCTTGAATGGAGGTCCTCAAGGTGCTTGGTAGGCTGTGGGGGCGGAGAAGCAGCAGAGGTGACCAGCAAAGCGGGTGCAGACGTTTAATGCTGAGTGACCGACATATGGAATGTGTTATCGGGAAGGGTTAAGGGCTGGAGGAGCTCCTCTAGCTTTGCAGGGGTGGGACGGGGGAGGGGAGGCCTTCAGAAACTCAAGGAGGTTTCTAAACAAAAGGAATTTGAGAAGGGCTGGAGAAATAATGAGAAATGCAAACTTGACCAGAATTTTCTCTTGCTATCTCCCCAGACTTTTCCTCTGCCTGGGCCATACCCCACTTCCAGTTTCCAGGCACCCAGAAAGACCACTGGAGACATGGGGTGAGGGGTGGGGAAAGTGGGGCTCCCACAGTCATCACTCCTCTCAGTTCAAGGAGGTGTGTGGGGACACAGGCACACACATGGACGTGATGGCCATTTCCTGGCTTTTGAGGTGAGCGCACTGATGCCTGGAAGGGAGCAGAGAAACAGGAAAGTTCAGGGAGCAATGGGGAAGCTGGAAGCCGTAGCTCTGTCTCTGGCTCTCTAAACCACTGGGGAGTTTCCCCTTCCAGAATCCCCAAGTAGCCACATGTACATATTCTCTCTCTCTCTCTCTCTCTCTCTCTCTCTCTCTCTCTCTCTCTCTCTCTCTCTCTCTCTCTCTCTCACTACTCCAGCACACATACACACAGACTCACACACAAAATATATATTCACACCACACTCCCACTTGGATACACAATCCCACTCCCAAAGACATACCCAGGCACACTCACCAAAACCAGGAACACACATTTACACACAGGATACACACCAAAGTGACCCAAGTGTACAGATAGGCACAGATGATGGGCACAGATATACCACCACCACAATCACACAGACATACCACACATGCAATCATGCATGTGCACACATACATGGGGCACATAGTCACAACACACACTGACACACAGTCAAATGCACAGACAGACACACCACACACTTGCAGTAGCAGACATAAACTCACAGATATACATTCTCACACAGGGACAAAGACACACACACATATACTTGTGTGGGCACCTGGGTACACAGATGCACAAACACGTGGGTGCATAGACACACGCCTATTGCTGGCTTGTTTCCCAACAGCCAGTTCTGGTTGAAACTCCCCCTGCCCACCCTGACAGCAGTGGGACTCGGTCACCTGTACCTGACACCTGTTCTAGCCTCTGTTCTGTCCGAAAGTTCCTTCAGGATCTGATGCCCAGACCTTGTACTGTCCCACAAGGTGGCCTGTGTATCTTCAGGACAGCTTGTTCCTCCCCTGGTTAGAGAGGACACCCATGGGGGCACTGGGATTCTGCCAGTACAGTGGCATATAGAAGTACAAATGCCAGGGGTGCAAGCTTCCACAAGAGTTTAAGTGCAAACACCTTCTGGAATGTGTGTGACTTTGGAGGGCTTCTCTCTCACCTCTCCACTGGTCTCTCTTCAGAGCACCACTCCGGTTTTGACCGGGCCCAGTCCCCATGCGGAAGAGCACTTTGTGGGTTTCTCCACGTGTCTGCCTGCCTGTCTTGCAC
This sequence comes from Cryptotis parvus, assembly GCA_021461705.1. Lineage (NCBI taxonomy): Eukaryota > Metazoa > Chordata > Mammalia > Eulipotyphla > Soricidae > Cryptotis > Cryptotis parvus. The sequence continues at coordinate 93,183 of JAJIBD010022486.1, forward strand.
ATTCCCTGGCTCACCTGAAGTCCCAGTGTGGAGGCATTGGGAAAGCTCCAGAAACAGCAGCATCCTTGTCACAGGATGGTTAGGTAGAAGACCTGAGGCTTCACAGCCACCCTAACGCAGTGGTATTTGAAGAAGCGGGTGCTTTCTCCTCGCTTGTCGCCATGATTTGTCTTTGGTTGGAGGCAGGGCTTTGTGTGAGTGGGACAAAGAAGACAGTGAAGAACAGCTGTGCAGCCAATACCAGCAGCACCATGGAGAGGAACAGTAAGATATGGAGTCTACGAGAGGAGCAATGATCATCCCAGAAATGGCACCTCCAGACTAGCTGTATCAGAGCAGGAGACATGCCAAAGGGTCCAACTTATTCCATTTCTCATTGACTCACAAATACATGATGGTCTCAAGAAACCAGACACCTGACTCTCCTTGGAAAACCTACAGGTTTCCTAAAAGAATCTTTCAGTCTGGGGCCCTATAGATGGTAGAGTGGGTTAGGCACTTAATATAATCACGATCACGATCACGATCACGATCTTCCCGTTAATCATCTATTTGCTAGAGCGGGCACCAGTAATATCTCAATATGTCCTGTCACATGCTGTAGAGCCAAGGGCATCGGCTTGGTACAGGAACATAGAGAGCCTCAAACCATTATATTAGGTCATGAGAATGATCTAATATAATTGTTACTGGCATTTGGCATATCAAATACAACACGAGCAGCTTGCTAGGCTTGCCGTAGGGAGGCATACTCTATAAACACCTCCAAATAAAGCCTTTATTGATGAACCGCTCTGCCCCATGTCTGAGAGTCTCTGGACCAGCATACCTGGGCCGGATTGAGGAAGAAACTGCTCCAGGGTGGGTGTCGATGATCCGGGCTGTGATGGGCTGGTCGGCTGGGTGGAGTTCTGATGAGAGGGAAGTCCAATGTGGAAAATGGCGGCGCCCATGGAGTGGGTGGGGGTCGCCTGGCTTGTTGTGAGGCTCTGCCGGGGTGGTGGGCCAAGGCTGGAACCCACCATGCCTCCCGACTGCCTCATGAACGGCTGGGCACAGGGAGAGCAAGGAACCGCTCTGCCCCATGTCTGAGAGTCTCTGGACCAGCATACCTGGGCCGGATTGAGGAAGAAACTGCTCCAGGGTGGGTGTCGATGATCCGGGCGGTGATGGGCTGGTCGGCTGGGTGGAGTTCTGATGAGAGGGAAGTCCAAAAATAAATTTAAATAAGTCAAATTTATAAAGTTTGTTCCTATGGATGACACTTCTCCGAAATGGAAAATGGACATTTCCCAAATAAGGGGTAGTCTCCCCTACTTATACTAAAAAATGGCATAATGAACACAAACTTACATGCACTAAGCACATTTATTTAATAGACATATAGTAATATTCAATGCTTGTAATTTAATGCTTTTTAATTTTAGTAAAATGAACAAATTTATGAAGTATATATATATAATACTTTACATTTAAATTATCTAAAGCAAGTTGAATAAAATTTATAATGACTTATTAAGAATAAAAATAATTCAAAAAAGAGCATAATGTTTGCAGTTTTTATAGTAAAATAGTCCAACCTCTGAATGGAAAAAAGGCACTTCCTGGATGGATGCTGCCCCCCCCCACTTATATAAGCAACATAGCAAGCAGTCATTTAGTTAATAGCTGTAAAGTAATATTTAATTCTTTTCATTATGGAATAAAAATTCAAACAGCGCTAAGTGAAATTCATTATACAATTGAAAAGTGATGCTAAATGAGATGATATTCTTGTTCTCATCCATGCCTATGGGCGAACCTCTGTGACTCTCCTCTGCAGGAAGGGGGCGTTTCTTCCCACCCACCCCTCATTTCCGGCGAACAGGTGGAAGGTCGGCAATTGCGCAGCCTCAGGAATGGGCAGGGAAGGGTTGGCTCCAAGACCGAGCTGTGAGTTTTCCTCATGGACTCCTCCGCCTCTCTTGTCCTGTGATCTCTGACAAAGTGATTTAATCCCTCTGAGCCTCAGTTTCCTCAGCCGGGAAGTGGGGTTAATCACTGCATCTGCAGAAAATGTTCGGTGATAATCCACAGAGAGTGTCTCTCAGAGTACCCCATATGGCGCGGCTCAGTCACTGCAAGTGGCGATTAGCAGCGATTAGGGTGACTTGTGTCTGTGATTAGAGGCGGCTTTGGGTTCAGGGGGCACTGGTGCCAAAATTGCTTTCAGAGGACAAGCTCCAGGCTGGGGTTTTTGCCTGGCCCAGCTGCCCTGAAAGAGCTAGTAGACTGTTTGGGATTGGAGTCACGATGTTTATGAAGCGCCTCCCACATACTCCCCGCCCTGGCTGGAGATGGATTTTCCCTCCCTTGGCACCTCCCAGCAGGGCCGCACAAGTGAGCAAGAAAAGGGCCTGGAAAAGCTCCACCCAGGAGGCTCCCCCATCCTGGTTTCCTGCTCAAGGGGCCTTCCAGGTGCACCGCGGCAGAATGGAAGAGGGAGATTTGGCACAGTAGGTCTTCAGAGTCTGAGGTTTGTTGGGCTCCTGAATCTGGCCAGACACAGTCACAGAGTGTCTGTCCTTTTGTCCTGGGAGAAAGATTTGGTGGTGGGACTCAGGGGAGGCCTAAGAGGGAGCTGAAAGCTATGTTTGACACAGTCCTGTTGGCCAAGTTGGAGAAGAACATCCAAACCCGTGTTCTGTGGCCAAGTCTTCGTGGGGGCCAGCCAGACCACTCTGGTTTGGGTTGGTCCTGATCTTGGTGTTTTGGCGGATGTGGAGTGAAAGGCCTAGATATTGCCAAGCCAGCTGTAGTGTTGGTTTGGACAAGGCACCCATAGTAAGAAAAGAAGTTGGTTGTGCTTTGGGATTTCTTTAGTTTTGTTTTCTTTCGCTTTGGGCCACACACAGCGATGCGCAGGACTTACTCCTGGTTCTGTGCTCAGGGATCACTGCACCAGGCTCAGGGGCCATAATGGGAAACTATGGATTGAACCTGGGTCAGCTGTGTGCAAGGCAAGCACCCTACCCATTATACCATCACTTTGTTAGCTGCTAACTCTCCAGAGCAAGGGAACTTCTTCCCTTCTTCTGCCACTTGATACGCTCTTTAATCGGGAGAGTAGGGAAAAGCAGGGACTAGGGGTGGGGGTGTTAGACCCAGTGGTGTTGCAGGGGCTATTCCTAACTCTGTTCCAGGAGTGACCCCTGGCGCTGGACATTGAACCGGGGTCAGCCTCATACAGGCCTTACCCTATAAACTCTCTTTCTACTCCCAGACTCATTTTTTTGCTTGTTTATTTTGGGGGCCACACCTGGCAGTGCTCAGGGGCTATTCCTGACTCTGAACTCAGGAATTACTCTTGGAAGTGCCCGGGGGACCATATGGAATGCCGAGGATTGAACCCCGGAGGGCCACATGCAAGTTAAATGCCCTCCTTACTGGACTATCACTCTGGTTCCAACTCATTCTTGACTAAGTTTCAAGGCAGGTCGATATCTTTTCCTCCCTCTCTTCCTCCTCACTGTCATCATCATCATGAGCATAATTATTCCTTATACATACCATGGATTAGTTATGTCACAGCTCCAAACTAGGAAGAACATTAATGTGTAGGTAATACATTTTGCAGATAATACATATGTCTGACTCATGGACCCAGCTCAAACATGAGGTATAAATTTAAAGCAAAAGTCATTGACTCGGGCCATAGTTCTCTGCTGCTTAAGCATTTAATCATCCCAGATTGGGCTGCCGGGATGACAGGTTTAAAGTGCTTGCCTTGAATATAGCCAACTCAGGTTCAGTCCCTGGCATCTTATATGGTTCCCTTGAGCCATCCCAGGAGTGATTCTAGAGCCTATACATACCCAGGTGTGAGCCCTGAGAACTGCTAGATGTTGCCCCCTGAAAAACCATACACACCACACACACACACACACACACACACACACACACACAATACATAGCCATTCACAAAATTTAAGAGTTTAATCCCAGCTGCCTTGTACAACAATACCACTGTATCACTGTCTTCCCATAGATCATCGATTTGCTCCAGCGGGCACCAGTAACATTCAATACCTCCTGTCACATGCGAGATAGCCCAAGGGCATCTGCCCGCTCCAGGAACATAAAGAGCCTCAAAGCATTCCATCAAGTCATGGGAATGAGGTCTATAATGAGGTCTATAATCTATAATACAACAATACCATAAACTTAAAACATTACTGTAGCCTCCTTACCTAAACTGTAATAAAGAGTTTAACCCTAGCTATCACCCCTAATTTTCTGTGGAACTGAAGCAAGTCACCCTGGTATATGGTTCCCCTGGGAAGTGGAGTTACTCCATGCAGAGGCATGAAACTCAAGCAGATGTATCAGAAGATGCACTAGTGCAAATAGCCTGATTGTAGCGCATCTTTACCTGGAGGGGCAGCCCATAAGTGCGGGCATGCGTGCATGTGCCGGGAGACATTCATCGACTTTATAATGTGCATGAGTACGATGCCAAGGAAAGCACCTTGATGAGCTAAATGCCCTAACCACTAGGAGCTGGACTCTCCCATATCCTTCCTTGTCCACACTAGATGGCCATGAAATGAGTTTGTAGTCTGCAAAAGATGAAAGGAATTGAAGTTTCCTGGGGCTTGTGTGGGAATACCAAGCGCCTTTAAGATCTCACTGTCAAGACAGGGCCCAGACAGAAGGTTCCTGGGGCCCAGGCAGTAACTGTGCTACCTTCCAGCTGAGGCTGCCAGTGCACATTGTTTTGACATGTGCCATGCAGTCTGTCTCTCACTGCCTTGGGGCCAGAGGACTGTAGGCTTTGAACAATGTCAAATTCCTTTTCCAACAGCTGTGAGCAGCACACTCCCAGCTCTCAGAGCTCCAGGCATCGAGTTTGCATTCTGCAGAGTAGAAAGACCCTTATCCATTCAAGTGTCTTCTATTTCTCATTTCCTGGCTTACTTCAGAAATGCTTTTTTCTGGAAGTGCAAGTGGGGTGACAATCTCCAAGTCCCCCTCTCTCTCTCTCTCTCCTCTCTCTCTCTCTCTCTCTCTCTCTCTCTCTCTCTCTCTCTCTCTCTCTCTCTCTCTCTCTCTCTCTCTGCTTCCTAGTCAAAAACCCTTCACTATTGTTCTCATGCCCTTTCACAAGGCAGGCAGACTAATCCCCAAATTGAAGGCCTTGTCCTAGTTCAAATCCTGGATCAAGTGTGGCCTATGGCAACAGTTTGTAGCACTCCAACTTAATTTATTTGTGTAAACAGAATTCAGCAAGAGGAAGCCTGGTTTGACTCTGTGTCCACTCACACCCATCCAGGGATCAGAGTGTGTCGCGTCAGCACTCAGCAAACTGTGGAGAGAGGGTAGCCTTTTCATGTGTGAATCACGAGTCACTGGTGGTTTCTTGGGGTGAAGGACATGCTCAGCACATCTTGACCCATTCCTTGTCCTCTCTGTGTGTGCCTGGTGCTTCCTAGATTGAGATGATAGGAAGGGCATGTGCAGAGTAACAGAGGTACGTTTCAGAAGAGGGGTATCCCACTTGTGGGTAGCACCATGCTGTGGACCCCAACTGGCCTCATTCTGACGAACTCGTTTCTCCCTGGACTCCATACGGCAAGTTCAAACCTCTCCATGGCTTCCTCCTTGGACAAGATTTTCCCTCCGGGAGAAGGTTTGGATTCATCTTTCCCCAGTGAGTTCACCTGCCTGTTTCCAGTTTGCATCACATCATGCTATTTCCGGTTGCCAATCCCCAAGGATGCAGGAACCTAATTGATCTGTCCTCACCGGTGTTTGTCGCACCTGCCATTTGGCATGGCATCTGTGCATCTTAATTGATCTGCCACTTTTCTCTCCCTTTGCTTCCAGACCATTAAGAGATGAACCCAAGCTAGAGTGATGGCCAGCAAGAGATGCTACCTGGGTCTCCAGGCTCCTGGATCTGTCAGGAAGGCTAGGTTACCTTCAGGGGACAGGCACCTGGGTTGAGAACCCAGAGATTTGAATTCATTCTGCATTTGGGGAGTAAGTTTCTTCAGTCTTGAGATGGCCTTAGAATGACATTTCTAGCACATTCCTTTGCTTTGTGTCATTCTCCTTGAAAACTATCATGTTTTTTATTTTTGCCGCCTCTCCCTGAACAAGATAGCAGGGTTATCTGGCAGGATGTGGGCTTTGTGGCCCTTCGCATTAGTCAGAGATTTTGTCAAAGCTACAGGAATTCTCCAAAGGGCCAGGCCCTTCTGGACACAGCTGGACAGTGTCCTCAGTGACCCCAGTCCGAACTTTCATTCCTCTAGATGCTGTTGAATGCTCATGAACACTCCTGCACTTGCATTTGTGAAGAACCTGGTACCTGACAGACTAAAGTTCCTTGCCTTGTAGGCAGCCAATCTGGGTTCAATCCCTGGTAACCTCCTATGATCCCCTAAGCCCTCCAAGAGTCATCTCTGAGTGCAGAGCCAGGAGTAAACCTGAGCACTGCTGGATGTGACCAGAAGTTTAATATGTTTTAATATGCAAGTTGGTGACCAGAAAAGAATATGCTGCATAGAAATGTACATTCTACATGGGAGCTTCTGCCTCCTGCATGAAGAGCACTTGTCCAGGCTGCCTTCTGGGTACCCTATTTTCCAGCCAAGGTCAAAGCCAGAGTTAATAAAGCCATGGCCAGTGCTGTCTATGGCCACACCCAGCGCTGCAAGAACAGGTGACCTGCAGCAGGGCTGACTTTGGCAGGCATCAGACCCAGGAAGTCAACAGAATTGTGTTCACTGTTTTCATGGGGGAGCATTTTCATTAGGAATATGCAGGCAGAAAGGACCGCAAGTCCCCTGGACAGGCAGCTTAGAGCTGAGGCTTCTTGGGGCGGCGCTTAGCCTGCTGGGGGCAGCTGTGCCGGCTCCAGGCTGGAACTTGAGCTGCCACTGGAAATAAACTCTCTGGAATGTTTGAGAGCAGACACACACACACACACACACACACACACACACACACACACTCGGTGAGCCCTGGCTCTGCTCCTGGCTAACTTGTTCTTCAGTTGTCCCATGCCTCTAGTCTCCCCACCTGAAATGGGCAAGGCAAGGACTCTGCTCAGTGAAATTGATAACAAGATGGAAATTCTCCATTGCGTCTTTGTGAATGATGTGTCTTCTTAGCTGGGCCTGCCTTAACAGAGCTAGTCAAGCTACAGGTTTCCTGAATATGAGTGCACCGAGTGGGGTCTTTAGGAACAAGGTCAGGGGTGGGAGGCTGTCCAGTGTGGGGGGGTGTTGTGCCTGAGAATCAGCGGAACGGGGCAGTCATGGCCTCTCCCTTGGCATGAGGCAGGCCTGCAGCATGACTCCCGTTCTGCCCTCCACTACACTTCCTTATCCATTTCAGCTGCTGCTTGGCTACCCAGAAACCCTCTCTGTGGATTGTAAACAGAGCCAAAGAAGAGGACTCAGAAATTGCTCTCTTTTTAGTATTTTGAGGGATGGTGAAACCTTGTAGGAATGTGGCTCCAGGGACTGAGAAAACACCATATGTGGGAAAGCATTTTGAAGTGAGGAAAAGAGCAAATGCAAGTTGGTCAGAATCTTGGAAAACTTGGAGCAGCCCGAACAGGCACTGGGGAGCGTGTAGGAAGGGGGTTTTACGGAGGTCTTTAACAGGTCTTTTTCCAATTAGAGGCAAGAAGAGTCTAGGGACCAGGGTCTACTTCAGAGCCAGGGCCTATATTTTCTTTGGGAAAAGAAGGCAGAGTTGATTGGCTTCCAAACCAGCCTTGGCAGAAACCCAGACTGGATCTCAGACTGGGAAGAGCATCTTGGAGAGAGATTGATGGAAGTGGGTACTCTCGTTCAATCAGTCAACACAGGGGCCCAGTCCTGTGCTAGGCACCCAGCAAGCATAAGTGAAATAAATGGGCAAAGAAGAGACAATCCAACAACCAGAATTCAGAGGGTGAATTGTTTCTGCCAAAGAGAGGAACTTTGTGCTGAAAATAGGAAAAGGAACAAACATGATAACCTCTCAGTATCTATATTGCAAGCCATAATGCCCAAAAGGAGGAGGAGGGAGGGGAAGGAGAGAGAGAGAGAGAGAGAGAGAGAGAGAGAGAGAGAGAGAGAGAGAAGAGAAAAGGGAAAGTGTCTGCCATAGAGGCAGATGGGAGGGCTGGGCATGTCAGGAGGGAAATTGAGGACATTGGTGGTGGGAAATGTGCGCTGGTGAAGGGATGAGTGCTGGAACATTGTATGATGGAAACCTGACCATGAACAGCTTTGTAACTGTGTATCTCAAGGTGATTCATTTTTTTTTTTAAAAAGTGGGGGATCCGTGGTTTAGCATCAGAGAAAGTGCATGGAATTCATCATCTCAGCAGATGAATTCGTCGATGTGCCCAGCCCAAGACAAGGCAGTGTGCGCAGTGCCCTCAGGGGAACTCGTGGTTGTCTGGCACTTTGTATATATGCACTGAGGGCCGGTGTCAGCATCTGCACAGTCACATATGGCCAAGTTCATCTTCAAGTGCATTTTCAGTTATCACCGTGCAGCAGGGACAGGGCTCAGAAGATTCATCTAGGTCCTGTTATCCAGCCCTCACACTACCCTATTCTCCACCTGAGCCCGATGACTCTTCCTGTGCCTACCATCAAGTCTCTCTCTGCAGTGAGCAGCGTATCCCTTGGCTGTCTAAAGCCGCTTCTCCCAGCACTTTCCTCTTTGTAAGAATGAAGAAGTCAGCAGGGGCCCTCTTGGCTTTGAACGTCTGTATGTCCACTAACCTGGGTTGGCCCTTTGTGAAAGTGCTGGAAAGCAAATTATCCAAATCAGGTCCACAGGGAAAGTGCCGGGTTTTCATGGGGTTTTGCACATAACCTAGTAATGCTAGCTTAACAGCAGACATTAGGCCCACCCTTATTCTAAAGGACCATGGGAACGTTTTTGGACTCTATAGTGTCCAAAAAAATAGGATCGATACAGAAATGACATTTGGGAGGTTTTTTGTCTTTTCCTGTTTCCAGGTGCCTTCCCACCCTTACTTGACCTATTTGTGCTGAGTTTGTGTGTTTATAGGTGGGAGTGGTAGAAACAGGTCTGTGGTGGATTTGTAAAATGTAGTTAGAGCGTCTCATCATCACTGTATCTTTGGCAGTTCTTTATTGTTTGTTTTCTGCAAGGTGGAGGGTCTTATAAGCATACTGAGGGGGTCCTCAGGGTCACTCATAGGGAGACTCAGCTAACCTTAACAGCCAGTTCAACATGAGGGCCAGGGTATGTAGTAGTGCTCAAGCCTCACAGTGCTCAAGCTACACACAGCATTGCTTCGAGAACTATGCAGTGCCAGGGGATCAAACTGGGGTGTGGTGCATGCGGACATGCACATTAACCCCCTATTGTATCTCTCTACCCCTCTGGCTATTCTTGGCAAACCCAGGGATCAAACTCACTAATGATCCTGATTAGTGAGTTTTGACACTCCTACTGCCCCCACTGTGTCCCGTGTTCCTTGGTTGTGCTGCCCAGGGTATCTGGGGTGGAGAGCATTTATTTCCCAACCAGCCCAGAATCTCCCTGCCAGATTGCAGATGAATTCATAGCTCCTGCCCACTGCTCTCAACACACATCCCTCGCACCCTTTGCCCTGCCCACCTGCCCACAATGGAATCCTATTTGGACCTTCCATCTCACCAACATGGGGGCAGCTCAGTTCCTAGAGCCAGGACGGGTTCAGTGGTCATGCCACCAGCCATTGTGGCCCCACAGGCTCCTATACTCAGAAGAGGACCCCACAACGAGGATTTAATGCTTTGAGGGTTCCCTCTTAAATTCCTTTGAGTGTTTTATCTCGGAAGATGTATTTGCTAAGATTAGCTGAAAGGACAGTAGAGCTTCAACACCGTCATACCTCCAGTCCTCACACTGCCATGAGTTTAGCCCACTGTCCTGCCATTCTATGAGTTGCCAATTCTGCTTTCAAAAAACCTCACTGTCCCCCTGCCCCTGCCTCAGACTTCCACCTTGTAATCCCTGAGAAGTGTGGACACAGTTTATTACCCAGCACCAGCAGAACAGGGAGGGTCTGGACCTTGAAGAAGAGCCTCTCAGGGAAATCAAGCCATGCCACAAACAGTGTGAAGCCCCACAAGGGAGGCAGAGGAGGTGTCACATCTGCCATTGGGGACTGTCACTGTATTCCCGTTCATCATCGATTTGCTCGAGCGGGCACCAGTAACATCTCCATATATCCTGTCTCATGCAAGTAGAGCCCAAGGGCACCTGCTTGCTCCAGGAACGTAAAGAGCCTCAAACCATTCCATCAGGTCATGGGAATGAGGTCTATAATTGTTACTGGTATTTGGCATATCAAATACGACATGGGTAGCTTGCCAGGCAGGCTCTGCCGTGCGGGTAGCATACTCTTGTAGTCATCTCTAAATCCAGCATTTATTGATGAACCGTGTGGCCACAAGCAGCCATGCAAGCCGGGCTGTGATAGGATGGTCTGCTGGGTGGAGTTCTGACGAGGGGGAAGTCCGGATAGGCAAGGTTGGAACTAGGCACTCTGGCAGAGTGGGGACAGGAGGTACTGGAAAGCTGCAAGGTGAAGGCACCACCCAGCTAATGGCCACGCAGCTGTTTCCTAGAGCTTCTGTGCTTAGGGCTGGAATGAGCAAGGCTGTGCCAGTGTCAACACCCGCCTCTTCGGCCTCTGCATCTCCAGGCTTCTTTAAACTATATTTAGGGATTCTGCCATTGGATTATACACGCTTCAATTTCTCACAGCCTTTAGCTATATATCAAGCCATGATGACACTTGACTGGCATCCTCCACTCAATGGGCACATCCCAGTCTATCAGATTCACTCTTAAATGGCCCTAAAAAGACTCATTCTGCCATAAGAGCACCCTGCCCCACTAGCCACACTTGATCTCTCTCCCTGTGAGCTATTAATGATTTTGTTTGGGGGCCACATTCAGTAGTTCTCAGGACTGAATCCTGGCTCTGTGCTCAGAAAGATCACTCCTGGCAGAACTCAGCGTACCATATGCTTTCCCAGGAATCAAACACAAGTTGGCCACATGCAAGGCAAGCACCTTACCCATTGTACTAGCTCTCCAGCCCCAAGTTTTCTATATATTCTATTTTCCTTTTCTAATTTATTTTTTATTGTTACTGTTTTGGCATATCGAATACACCATGGGTAGCTTGCCAGGCTCTGCCAAGCTTGCCAGGCTTCACCATGCAATAGACCATTACAAAGCTGTTCATGATTGAGTTTCAGTCATACAGTGTTCCAACACCCATCCCTCCACCAGTGCACAGCTCCCAACACCAACATGCTCCATTTCCCTCCCACCTGCACTTATATATATTACCTGTTGGTAACCATGATATGGTGGAAATGGAAATTCAAAAATTATTTGATAGACACTCAGTTTTTTGTCAGCTCCACATTCTTTTTCTCTTGGGGAAAGGGTCTGAGGTGGATTGGGATTGTAGCTGCCGTTGTGTATAGCCCTACTGCTGTGCCATTCAAGTTGCATTTCATTGGACTTGTAAGATGAAAGGAATGTCAGTGGGAGAAGGATAAGAGGGAGAGATCTCTCCTATGGGAACCTCCATTTCCCAGAGCAATAGGATTCCTGGGGCAACCTGTGGCGTAAGCAGCAAAGTTAGCAATCCCTTGTGGCTCTGACCTTGAAGGAGAATAGGGAAGTGGCTACCATGGGGAAAAGGTAGGGCCCCCTTATCAGAGAAAGAGTCAGGAAACAGAAATTGGAGCAAAGGACCCCAGTGTGATGTTGCTAGCATTGGGGGGCAAGGGTGCCAGGGGCACAAGGAAACAAGACTTGAAAAGTAGCACTGGTGGGTCTCCTGGAAGTGTGTTATCCCGGATCGGCTCAGAGGCAGACTCTTCATAAACTCACCTGCTCATCTATTTCTTATGTTACCTTTGTTTATTTCCCATCTACACTCCCCTGGAGTCAGTGAAGTCCTTCTGAAAATATCTAAGGTGAACCAGGGGAAGGGTTTTTATTTTCCATGCTTTGACAGAGCTTTAAAGAGGAAGCGATATACCCCTGGGGACCTCACGAAGCAGCAGCAAAGGTAATTAAAGGACAGGAACCACAGGGCGGGGCGGTGTTAGCCACAGCAAGCAGTGGGGATCACCCCTTTGCCACCCCTCCGCAGCTGGTGAGATTGGAGGGCCCCGCCTTCGAAAATCTGGGCTCTGCTGAGTGAGCGAGAGACCAGCCATGCAGGTGTCTCGAGATCAGCCGTCTAATTCCACAAGGACTCAACCCAAACCCCATGTTGAAGCTCTCCTATGGCAACCGAACGAGAGCGTTGATGGGTTAAAATGCCATTGAAACCAAGAGATAACTGAATTAGAAATAGAACCCCTGAGAGAGCCATTTTGTAATGGAAACCTGGGAGAGAGAGAGAGAGAGAGAGAGAGAGAGAGAGAGAGAGAGATAGAGAATTATCTACAAGCGATCTCGCTGCTCAGGGGGCAGCTTTGAGCTGGTGGCTGCTGCCACTCCTTCGGTGGCACACGTGTGACAGGGCTGCCATCTTGAGAAGAGAGTCCCTGGGGGCCTCGTGGACATGTCCAATGGGGAGCTTGGCCAAGCGCCCTGAACTCAAGCCCTCTCTCAGAGTGGGTAGTAGACTTACATGCTCATTGACAAAGGTAGGAGACAGACTCCTCTGAGCTGGCTGGTCAGGGAGGGGTCCATCGCTGGTGACTCCACCTCTCCCCCCAGGATATTCCTTTCAGTCTACAGGCTGCCATGGGGTGGGGTGAGGGGTGTTTGTGGGGGAGGGCAGGGCAGAAGGACTGTGTTTTTCCAGTCAGTAGCTGCTAATGAAAGAGAGTCAACAGACAGGCTCAAAGTCTTCAGATTTGGGCAAAGTGCAGCCGCCTCTGGTCTGCTCACGCTCAGGGCACGTTGAAAGAAATGATGGGACCAGGGCTGGAGCAATAGTCCAGAGGGTAGGGCATTTGCCTTGCACGTAGCCAACCCAGGTTCGACCCCGAGAACCGCCGGGAGTAAGTCCTGAGTGCAGAGCTAGGAGTAGCCTCTGAGCATTGCCAGGTGTGACCCCAAAAAAGAAAAAAAAAAGAAATGATAGGACCTGACCCACCAATAGTAGGAGGCTAAAGGAAACTCTCATGTGGGTTCTGTGGGCCTGGGAAGATACCCCGCCTTTCCATACTGCTGCTTGCATTATTTCCAATGTGGGTGTGGTTTGAGTGGTTAGAGTACCTGGCCTAGCACAGGAGGGCCTGAGTTTGATCCCACTCACTGAGTGACCTTCACCCAGCATAGCCAAATACGGTACAATTAAAAAGCTGAGTTTTCTCCTTACACACACACACACACACACACACACACACACACACAGCTTTTACTATAGTCACAATGCTAGAGGGAAGAAAAATTATCGATTTTTTTTTTCTTTTTTGAGTCACACCTGGCAATGCTCAGGGGGTTACTCCTGGCTCTGCAGTCAGGAATTACTCCTGGTGGTGTTCAGGGCACTATATGGGATGGCAGGGATCGAACCTGAGTCAGGTGCATGCAAGGCGAACGCCCTCCCCCACTGTGCTATCTCTCTGGCCCTGGAGAGATTGTTCAGATGAAGACACTTGGAAGTTTAGGAGGAGGAACGTGCTTTGGCACACAGAAGGACTTATTAAACGCCTCCATTAGCAACCTTTTCATTTCACCCAAGACATGTAGAATGAGTGAGTGCTATCAGACACACGTGGGATTCACGATGCAGCTGATTTTTAATTTGTCTGGTCATTGTGCGTTCAGAAGCTTTTCACTTATGTTAGAGTTTTCTCCCCTTCATTTCAAGGGTAGCAGCCCACAGATTAAGAAGCCAGACTATAGAGCATTTCTCAATGTAAGACCCTTCTTCTAGGTCTAAGGAGTGAAAAGGGGGCCCATGGCAGGAGATTAGGGGCCAACTGGTAGAACAGGGCCCCCAGAAACAGGGACACATAGAAAAGCGGTTGAGTAACTGCTGTAGAGATTCGCGGACCCCAATGAAGGTAATAGAATAGTGCCCCTCCAAGGGACCACCCTCTTTCCCCTCACAGGAACCCCCCTAACCTCAGGCAGTCAGTTCCCAAAGGACATGGACTCGGTGGCCACTGCCCCCAACTCACACCTATGTTTCCTTTCCAGCTCTTACAGGTGAACAAGGTGATGTCCATCTTGTTTTATGTGATATTTCTTGCTTATCTCCGGGGCATCCAAGGCACCAACATGGATCCAAGGAGTCTGCCGGAAGACTCGCTCAACTCTCTCATCATCAAGCTGATCCAGGCCGACCTCTTGAAAAACAAGCTCTCCAAGCAGATGGTGGGCGTCCAGGAAAGCTACCAGAATCCCTGGCCAAGGCGGAGGCCCCGGCGAGGAGGCCCCGAGACACGGAGCAGGGGGAGCCCGCCTAAGGCCGAGTTCCAGCCCGTGGTGGCCATGGACACCGAGTTGCTAAGGCAACAGAGACGCTAACTCCCCTAGGGTGCTGCTGAGCGACAGCACCCCGCTGGAGCCCCCCTCCCCTGTACCTCATGGAGGATTACGTGGGCAACCCCGCAGGGTCAACGGACATCCTCGTCCTCCTCGTCCTCCTCCTCTTCCGCCTCTTCTTCCTCTTCCTCTTCCTCCTCCTCATCCTCCTCCCGGAGAAAGCGCTATGCGGAGCACAAGAGCCACCGCGGCGAGTACTCTGTGTGCGACAGCGAGAGCCTTTGGGTGACCGATAAGTCATCGGCTATCGATATCCGGGGACACCAGGTGACGGTGCTGGGGGGAAATCAAAACCGGCAACTCCCGGTCAAACAATACTTTATGAGACGCGATGTAAGGAAGCCAGGCCCGTGAAGAATGGCTGCCGGGGCATCGACGACAAACACTGGAACTTCGCAGTGCAAGGCGTCGCAGACGTATGTGCGCCGCACTGACATCGGAGAACAACAAACTGGTGGGCTGGCGGTGGATACGGATAGACACGTCCTGTGTGTGTGCCTTGTCCCGGGAAAATCGGGAGAACATGAACCGGCCTCTCTTGCCCCCATATATAAATTATTACTTTAAATTATATGATATGCATGTAGCATATAAATGTTTATATTGTTTTATATATTATAAGTTGACCTTTATTTATTAAACTTCAGCCACCCCACAGTATATAAACTTTTTTTTCCCCTCTCTCAATAAAATCAGTGTGCTTGCCTTCCTTCAGGCCTCTCCCATCTGTTAAACTGACTGTAAACTCTGGGTACACCAGTGGGTTTATTTTTCTTGTGTGTTTTTGTTTGTTTGCATTTCAGTATTGTGTCAAGGCCCCTTCGGACTTGCATTTGTAGTAAACGGTGTTAAAGTCAGATGTATCAGAATTGTGTAGAGACACAGCGATAATCCCATTGCTGGTTTGCCCCATGTTTGGTTCATGCACTCAAAGAACTGTGCTCATTTCCATGAATTCGGACGCTAGGTAGCTCTGAGCTGCGTTCAGATCAGGCACTAGGTAGCTCTGAGCTGCGTACAGACCTGCAAGTTCACCCAAGAACTTGCTCTATCTCTGCTGTTCCTAATGCTGCCAATTGGAATTTTGATTTGCTCCCATGTTACCCTCAGCCCTGAAACAATAACAACAATCCTGGCAATTTGACTGTTGGAAGTTTCTTTTCAGCACATTTGTTGGTTTGGGGGGAAATTGGTTGGGTTGGTTGAAGGGTTGGATTATCTTTGTGGGTTTGGGGATTTTATTATTTTTTTTTTTTGGTTGGCTTTGGTTTTTGTTTGGGTCTTTTGTAAATGGTTTTCATCCTTCTCGGCTCTAGGAAACCTTTTTAACTGCATGTAGCAGGATTATTGTATGGTCACCCAGAAGTTGACTGAACGGTGAATAAATCAGTAGGGGGAGGGAATTTACCCACTTCCCCCCACTGGGTGGTCTCCCCTCCACCCCAGCGCCACCACCACCTCCAATGCCCCTAGGGCTAAGGGCTGCCTAAGGAATTAAAGTGGCCACACTTTGGAGTCAGACCCAGGTTCAGGTTTCAGCTCCCACTGGAGACTTGGGCTGAGGTTTGGTGGGTTCTGAGACTGTCGGTTTCTGAGAATCAGGAAGTCGGGTGGGCTTTCTTGACTGCCCCCTGATCTTTTGATGATTTCAACCAAACACCCCGTGTAGAATTGCTAGCACAGGATAAGGCATTCAGGAATGATGGTTCCTTATCCCCACCCTTCCTCGCCTTCCTTAACCATTATGTTCCTCCCTGGAACTTGGTTGGGTCTCACTTTGAGATGGAGGAAAGTTCAGTGATAGATCAGTTACCTCAGCTGGGAGAGAGATAGAGAGAGAAAGAGAGAGGTAAAAGTGAAGGAATAGGAGAAGTTTATTGGGGTGCGCTCCTGGGCACACCCTACCGACCTCTGGTGAGGCTGGGGGTAGAGCCGCGTCCTGCGAGAGACTGAGCAGGATTCTTAAACTGTCTTGGGCAGAACCAAGACTAGTGGAGCCGTGAACTTGGTCCGGCTCCTGATATCTGTTGGGGAGTCAATGTGGAGAAGCTGAGAATTTGCATGGGAGCTTCCTGGTGCCAGGTGGGCCACAAGTCCTGTCTTCTGTGCTGGGGGCAAGGTGATCTCTGATTCCAGAATTTGCTATCTCGTCAGATAATCACCATTGCCATTTCCCTGGCTTGCCCTGACGTCAGGGCCTGTGTGTTCTCTCTGGAGTAGCTCAGGAGTTTTCGCCAACACATGCCTTGTGTGATATGAACCCTTGGAAACAAGCTCATGACATGGAAACCTATTAGGCTCAGGACATCACTAGACAGTATTGAGAAGGCAGCAAAGGAAGAATTTATCTGGGCCAGTGTCCACTTCGGTGCTGAGCACTTGCAAATGCAGACAACCTAATGTTCACTGTCATATTCCTCTGGGTAACTCTTACCAGCTCTCTGACCCATGGTCTGTGAGTAGGTAAGAGGCTGAGTGAAGACATAAACCACTTTCTGAATGAGAACAGGCTGTGTGGCCTTTCTCTGGGCCTCCTCTAGCCTGATCAATGGATCAGGCTGATGTGCCCAAGGCAGAGCCTTCCCTGAAGGTCTCAGGGGGCCTGTTTCATCCAAAACACACATTTAGTGGGAAACAAAATGCAAACAGGGAGAGCTTTGGAGGGCTGGTATCTATCTTCTAGACAATTCTTTAGTTTCTTGTGGGAGTTTAATTCAATGAAGTTGTGTTGCAGAGTCAAAAGTTTGACTGGAGCAGCTGGAGCGATAGCACAGCACTTGGGGCATTCGCCTTGTATGTGACCAACCTGGTTTGATCCACAGCATCCCATATAGTCCCCAGAGCACCGCCAGGAGTAAGTCCTGAGTGCAGAGTCAAGAGTTCCCCTGAGCATCGCCAGGTGTGATCCAAAAAGCCAAAATTTAAAGAAAAGTTGACCGGATCAGAGAAGCCAGATTTGGGGCCAGTTTTGAGGACCATGAGGGGGTGATCTTGGACCATTACTTGGTACTTCTGAACCCTGGAGTTCTACTGCAGGAAAAGACAATGCCTAGAATTAAGGGGCCTCTTTTCTTCAATGGATACTTCTGCAAGAAACTCTGTTGGCATGTGTGAAGGTCTGTCTTTTATCTCTCTGAGGTATATGTACAGGCAGTGTCAACATGAGAAAGTTGCTTAACCTTTCTGAGCATTTCTTTGTCAAAGGAAGTCTGTGTCTCCTTCACAAGTAGGAATGTAATTAAATCAACCAGTTCCTGGCACAGAGAAGGCCTCCTTGATTATGATGATTCTAATGATGATGATGATGGTGACATGATATAACGATAATTAGCTTTAGGGGATTTGCAGAAGCCCTCATTCTGGAATTGCTGTGGAATTTCCAAGTCCAAAAAGGAGGATTGATCCCAATTAAAGAGGATCTATCATCTTCTTGGTGGGTGGGGTTTGCCCCTTTTCCATCTGCAGGGCTTGCTCACCAAATTCCTGGTCCAGTTCCTTCTGATGGGTCTTTAATCCTCCGCTGTTGATTCCCTAGGGAAGGTATTCCTAACCCTTCAAACATAGCTGCTAGGAAACCCATGTGGCTATCTAAAGAGAGTGCATAAGTGTTGTTCCTTCTTGCAAATTTATAGGACAACTTTGTTATTGGACTCTCTCTCCCCATCGCTCTCTCTCCCCTTTCCTTCCTTTCTCTCCCTTTTGCTGTCTCCCTCTCTCTTACTGTCTCTCCTCCCTCCCTCTCTCCCTTCTCTCCCTCTGTCTTCTTTTTTTCTCCCTCCCTCTTTCTTTCTTTCTCCTTCCTTTTCCTATGTGTGTCTGCATGTCTACTGTGTGGTGTTTGTGTGTGTGTGTGCACACTTCATTAATAACTCTTCATTGAGCCTTACAGAAACCACAAAACCGCTTGCATTTATTTTTATTCCTGCTGACCATGTGCTGAGGAGTGAAATCCTTATAGTTTGTTCATAGCTACTAAGAGGGCTGTCCACCTTCACCAGAAAGATGCATCCTGCAGGTGCCAAGCTCTGGGAGTGGGTCCTGAGTTGAAAAGCCACACTGTTATCCCCCCAAGTTCCATATTTACTTGGTCTCAGTGAAGTGTCTTGAAGCCTGCAGAAAACAGCTGTTTCTAGCATTCAGCCCACCTATAGCAACCTTAGCCTGAAGGCCCTACATGGGCTTTGCTCTCCAAAACTAGAAGCCATAGCCACTGAAGATGTGTTTCCTCAGCTGGGTCTTCCTTGTCCTAACTCTCTTCCTCAAAGTCCACCCCAGTCTAGGGATACCCTACCTCCTTCCATCACTTTCTCAAGTGGCCGTGGTCTCTGAAACTTTTCAAGAGGTGTGGATGCTCCCAGAGAGTATTCTGTGTTGATTGCAATTCTTGGGTATTTTCATGCAAGTGGAACAACTTGGTAGGATCCGAGAGCAGGTCAGAAAGAACCTGAAAACTTTGGATTAGTTCCTTCCATCTTTAACCTGGATTTGGTTATCATGTATGGAACAACAACAACGACAACAAAAGGAATTAAAGGTGTCCCTGGGTGGGGGCCAACATGGGGAGGAGCAAGAAGATGTTCCAGAGATTGGAAAAGGATTTTCAGGAACTGGCTTCCACTGATACAGCTGGCTGAGCTGAATTGTTGCAGGGCTCAGTAATGACATCACCCCTTAAACGACAGACATCTCTGCAGCAAGAGATCCTTAGCTTATTGGGAAGTGATGAAACACAGCCTAATGAGTGAGAAGGCCTTTCACATAGAGATTCATGGAGGTGGAGGGGTGGGGAGGGGATTCATGCACGTGTTCATACATGCACATGTGTGCATTTGCTTTTGTACAGATGCTTTGATATTCTAGTCATTGATGTATTACTATTTTTTTCAGGAAAGGTAATGCTTAACAAATAATGCTCTGAAATATGAATTTAACCTTTAAGAGACCTACATTGGTAGCCAGCTGGGGAGCATATGGGAAATGAACATTCTTAGAACCAGAAAACAGGCTGCTCAGGGTTGAGGCATTATAGACAGAAGAGGCCAGACATACACCATTGGCAGAAAGGGAAGGTATTGGATCAGAGAGAGCCCTCTCTTTCGGTAGGAAGTGTGGAAAGCTGGTGCTGGGGCTCGGGAGTGGAAAACGTATGCTAATAATTAAAATGATGGTTTTACTTTCTTGGTGCTTTGTCCATCAGAGGCACCGTATCTACCCAGTAGCAACTCTTTTGTGCAGTTGGAGGCACTGACTGGAAGACGTTAAGCCACTTGCCGAAGATTGTACAGTCTAGCAGGTATGGGAAGGTGCTCAGACTACATTCCTGAGGGCCTATGGTTTGGACTCTTGTGCTCCCTAAGCTGTATGAATATAGTCACAGAGAAGACTCAGTGTGCCTCAGAGGGTCCCGACCGTGGGGTGACAATAGAGCACAGGAGTGGGGAAGGTGATGGATACGTAAGAAAAGGTGAGAGTTGGTACAACAAGGGCTCCAAACTTGGGAAGACCTGAGAGACTTTAGTAGACTGGGGAAGATGTTTGGGTTCCCTACCCCAACTCTTCCTTCCCTTGCCAGTAATTTAATTATCACTGTTCCTGTGCCAAGGTAGATGTAGCTAACTCGAAAATCAATACTGCTGTGATAACATAGGAGCATCTGCAAAGAGACAGAATAACTTTTCAGAATTTGTGGAACTTTTAATACACCTTATCAGACACAAATCTAATTTTATCCTTTCATGGTTGAAAATAAAGTTGCTATAAACCTTCCAGATGGCCGGTACCCTGCTCAAACAGACTCAGTATGATAGAAGATATCCTTTCTAAAGTCAGCGTAGCAGTACCAAGGAGGGAATCTGAAGGTAGAACAGTTCAGAGTAACCTTGATTATTTTTCACAGTCTTTTTCAGCAGTACTACTTAACAAGGAGTGTACTCTTTTTTATTTTATGTTTTAATTTTATTGTATCACTGTCGGGCGCTCCACCAGGGTCCCCGACAGTGCCGGGAAGCGAAGTTCCCTTCTACCTCTGAAGCCGGCGAGGAATGGATGGACACTCAGGAATCCGATGCGGTTTTAGAAGGCTTTACTTATCACAGGTTCAGGCATACAAATCAGCAAAAGGAAAAACCCGATGCTTAGGATTCCAGGCTAGAACCCCAGCCACGTGTAGGCCAAGATGGCGACCACCACGTGTAAAGCTTCCAAGGGGAATAAGCGCTCACAAGGGCGAGATCCCACCGGGGAAGAAGAAGCCGGGAGGCGGGAAACCGGCAAGTTTATACCCCCGCAACTCAGACCTTCCTCCCATTGTTATGGAAAGCAGGGGAGGGTCCAATGCCCTCAGGTAGTCCCTCCCTGCATCTCACCTAGGGCCTTTACTGTGCTAACGTTTTGAGCCGGAATGCCTTTGAAATGTAGAGAAGGGGGTTTCTGAGATGGCATGTCACTGTACCAAAGACCAACACCAATGCCAGTTAAATATTTCTCAAGCCTTCACAAGTCTCCTCTACTTCATTGTAGTTTTATATTTTATCAGGGAGCCATGCTTGTTTGTTTGGAAGCAAACAGCATTTCTCTTTGGTCTAATTACTTAGGTGTCCTTACGTGGCCAGGCTAATATGCTGGTAAGATCTAGCTAGTCCCACGATGATTGTGATAGCATGGGAGAATATTTATACCAGCTAGTACAGCATACATGGTCGGATAAACTGCCACATTTAGACTACACCTTATCTACGGAGTGATTTGCGGGAGGCAATCCAGAGCAGATGCAGTGGCCCTTAGGAGTCCTGCAACATATCACCATGAGATTAAACAATTACAAACCTGCTCATGATTGGGTTTCGGTCAAACAGTGCTCCAGCACCCATCCTTCCACCGTGCACATTTCCCAGTACCAATGTCCCCAGTTTCCTCCCCCAGCTCTCAGCCTGCCTCTATGGCAGGCACTTTTTCTTTCTCTCTCTCTCTCTCTCTCTCTCTCTCTCTCTCTCTCTCTCTCTCTCTCTCTCTCTCTCCTTTTTGCGCATTGTGGTTTGCAGTACATTCACTGAGGGGTTATCATGTATATACATTTACTACTTTCAATATTCAACTTTAGTCTAGAGTTACAATTTTCAATTATTGTTGACAAACTAGTTCCTGCTCTATTTAAAAAGTTCTACTTATCATACAGCAGCTAAAATTTGGAATCTACCTAGATGTCCAATGACAGGTAAGTGTATCATGAAGATGTAGTTTATATACACAATGAGATGTTGCACAGCTGTAAGGAATGATAAAATCATGCAATTAGCTGCAACATGGATGGATTTGGAATATGTTAAATGAAGTGAGCCAGAAGAATAAACACAGGATGAAATCACTTATACTTGGTAGTTAGAATAACTGGATGAGGGAATGCAATAGTTTACAGGGGTGATGTCTAGATAAACCTGGGTCCAAGAGTATAGGGAAGAAGGGCCGGAGAGATAGTCCAATGGGTAGGGCGTTTGCCTTGTATGCGGCAGGCCTGTGCCGACCCAGGTTCGATCCTCGGCATCCCATATGGTCCCCGAGCACTGCCAGGAGTAATTCCTGAGTGCAGAGCCAGAAGTAACCACTGAGCATCACCGGGTGTGACCCAAAAAGCAAAAAAAAAAAAAAAGTATAGGGAAGAGAAGGAAAGAAATAGAATACAGGGGAGAGGAAGAAGATACAGATGAAAAGCATTGGTGGGACAGTGGAAGCTTTATCCCGGGACAAAGAGATTCAGATACATTGTGGTATTAAGAAATAACAGGGCTAAATATCTAAACCAGAGAGTCAACAGCACTGAAATCATGAGTCCCAAACTTTAACAACCAAACACTAAAAGGTGCCTATCAAGAAGGCAGGCTGGAGTGAGGCGAGGGTATAGGGGAGGAAACCTGGGAATATTGGTGGAGGAAAGCTGACCCACTTGCTGTGATCAGTGCTGGAATATTGTTTTTATTTTTAAAAAATTTTTAATTATTTTTATACCACCATGAAATATACAATTACAAAGATGCTCATAAGTGGGTCTCAGTCATGCAGTGTTCCAGCACCCATTCCTCCACCAGTGCCCCATTCCCACCACCAATATCCCACTACCAATGTGCCCCATGCAACCACCATAGGCCAAAGCCCACCACCCACTACCCATTCCACATCAGCCCCCAGTTTGTTGCAGCTACACTGATCATTACAATGTATATATTGGCAAGATCCTGGGAAGGGCCTGGCCTTAAACTTGATTACTATTAGGCCTAGTGCAGGGATGCTAAGCGGCCTCACACTGTGAGTAGGAGCCTTCTCAGCTGTGTGTCTGGCCACTCTCTTCTACAGTGTTACTAATGATGGTGGCAAAGGTGAAGACTAAAGATTCTGGGGCCATAGCCAGTGGATAGGGTACTTGCCTTGTATGCAGCCAATCCAGGTTTTACCCCTGGCATCCCATAATGTTCCCAAAGAATCACCAAAGCAATTACTGAGTACTGAGCCAGTACTAAGCCTTGAACATCACTAGGTGTGACCCCGAAACAAATACATAAAATACTAAAGATTCTGATCAAAAAAGGGACAGCTTTGGTTCTGTTTTCTGGGCTAAAACCTTTGTCAGTTGTAGTTTAATTCCTTGAATGCTTCTTGGTCAACCAGGAAAACTATGCTCCGTGCTTGTCCTTGCATCCTTTGTCTGGCTCAGATCTCAGATCTGAGCAGCTCCCGTAAATTTCTTTTCCTTGGGGGCAATCTTTTCTGACACCTTCCCTCCCACTTTATCTTGCAAAATAGTCATATTATATTTCATGTCCTGGGCCACAAGTGAAATTATAGCTGTATAGTTATTTGTATAATTACTCATTTGATAGGCCATCTCATTTGTCAATACTTTCCATAGGTAGTGAAAATGGTGCTTTTTAATCAGAACCAGGTGCTAAAGACTGACCACAAAACTTCCAGTAGATCATTAATCAACACTTGCACAACTGAATGAACGATTCCCCTTAATCAGTAGGGACCACCTGGGGAAGAGGGAGTCAATAG
This sequence comes from Cryptotis parvus, assembly GCA_021461705.1. Lineage (NCBI taxonomy): Eukaryota > Metazoa > Chordata > Mammalia > Eulipotyphla > Soricidae > Cryptotis > Cryptotis parvus. The sequence goes on from JAJIBD010022486.1 coordinate 116,769, forward strand.
TCTCAGAGAATGGATCTCTGTGCAGATTCTATAGCTCTTTCATTGGTTAGATATTTAGGATGAAATAAGAGACTATGTCGTGGAGACAAAACAACAATAATCATAATGACCTTTGCTGTCAAAGACTTGAGCGTCATTTTATTCTACAAGGAAGTGTGGGATAAGAACTCATATTGGAAGTAACAACTTTAGTCAAAGGAAACAAAGAGTGTGGCCATGAACCAGGGTCGAGTTTAGACTTCTGATACTTCTTAGATGAAAAACACCATGGCTGATGGAACAGTCATTCCTTCATTCAAGCAGACAGTTATTCAACCAACTTCCCAGAGAATTCCTCTGGCCTAGAATTATTCTCCTGCTATACCAATCTGTCTCAGAGGCTCATACCTTAATGCATTTCCCATCCAGAGGGTACAATGAAGAAAGAATTTTAGGAATTAGAAAATATATGTGCAGAGGGCCTGAAAGATAGTACAGGGGTTGAGGCATTTGCTTTTACAAATGGCAAAAATTAGTTTGATTCTGGGCATCACATAGGGTCCCTTGAGCATAAAATCAAGAATGATCCCTGAGCACTGTTTGTGTGGCCTCTAATCCTCCCCTTTAAAAAATAAAGCATGAATATAAATCAACTTCAGGTAGTGGGTAGCTGTTAGGATGAATTACAAACAGCAAAAGGAACAAGAGATTGAGCAGGGTGGCCAGTTAGAGGCAAGGTGATGGGAGAATATCAAGTTGTTATTTCCTTGATTAAAATGCTCTCAGATAGAATGTTTTCACTCATTTGTGGAATATAAAAATAGTTCATAATATAAGAATAACACCCCCAAGGAAAGTAGAAACAAGGAGCAGGCAGAGTGGTTCACAGTTGTAAGCCTGCCTCAAATGCTATGGGAGAGGGAAATTGGGATAGAGAAGGAACCACTATAACAAAGTTAGTTGGAAATTATCACCCTGGATAAAAACTGAGTGCTGCTGGACTAGAACTGAATATTGAAAGTAGGTAAAAGGATGTATTGATAACCCTTCAGTTTTTGTATTGCAAGCCACAATGAACAAAGGGAGAGGGAGAGAGAGGGGGAGGAAGAGAGAGGGAGGGAGGGAGGGAGAAAGGGAGGGAGAGATAGACACAGAGATACAGAGATAGAGAGATGAAGTAGTAGTAGTAGTAGTAGTAGTAATAGTAGTAGTAGAAGAAGAAGAAGAAGAAGAAGAAGAACAAGAACAAGAACAAGAACAAGAACAAGAACAAGAACAAGAACAAGAACAAGAAGGTGGGGAAGGGAACTGGGGACATTGGTGCTGGGAAATGTGCACTGGTGGAGGGATTGGTATTGGAATGCTGTATAACTAAAATCCAATCATGAGCAGCTTTGTAATGGTCTATCTCATGGTGAATTCAATAAACAAATATTTTATTTTTTTTAAATATTTTATTATAACCACCATGAGATAAACAATTACAAAGATCTTCAAGTTTGGGTTTCGCCATAAAGTGTTCCAGCACCCATCCCTCCACCAGTGCCCACCTCCCACCACCAATGTCTCTGATTCCCTCCCCCCCCCTAGCCTGCCTCTATGACAGGTTCTTTATCTCTTTTCTCTCTTTCTCTCTCTCTTTCTGTCTTTCTTCTCTTACATATTGTAGATTGTAATACATAGACTTAGAGGTTATCATGTGTATCTTTTTGCCTGTATTTATTAGCACACTGTTCCCTTCTCTGTCTTACCTAACTTCTGACTCCCACACGTTTGCTGTAATTTCCACCTTTGACCAGACCTCCTGATCCATGTTTCGCCTGACCTTGGAAATTGGTATCATAATATATATGTATATATGTCATATATCATATATATTAATATACATTAATATTATGAAGTGAATATAAGCTGAAGGGCAGCAACCCTCCTTGAGGGTCTTACTCAGGGAGACCACAGGGACAAGAGAACTTCCCAGCATCCTCAAAGCCGGATACATGCCTGACAGCTTTCCACGGCTAAGCAACTCATTGTGGTGCATAGGAGAGGTAGGGAAGCACACCTTGATCCTTCTGGGATTGACTGCCAAGTTCTGTGGCATGAGAATAATGAATGAATATTGGGCCAAATAATTTAGCCTGTCATAATGTTTAATTCTGACAACTCTACAAGTTGGTTGGATGTTGCTGTGATGACGATTTGTCTGGTAAGGAACAGAGAGAACAGAGACTAAGTCAAATCAAAGACGTAGCAGTGGAAAGGAAGCCAGAATCCCACCCCCACCAGAATTACCCCAGAAAAAAAGACTGGGTTCCTGGGATGAACCCAGAGCCTCGGAAGAGCCTGGCAACCTACCCATGGTGTATTCGATATGCCAAAAACAGTAACAATAATGGACCTCATTCTCAACAAATGGAGATGTTACTGGCACCCGCTCAAGCAAATCGATGAACAACATGAAGACAAGTGACAAGCGACTTTGGAGGAATATCCATATTGTTTTCCAAAACAGGCTGTACCAATCGACAGTCCCACCAACAATGGATGAGAGTCCCCTTTTCCCTGCATCCATACCAGTACTTGCTATTCTTGCTCTTTTGGATATGTGCCAGTCTCTGTGGTGTGAGATGATTTCTCATTGTTGTTTTTATTTGCATCTCTCTGATGACTAATGATGATGAGCATTTTTTAAACTTTTTATTAACATTTTATTATACCACCTTACAATTACAACAATTGTAATTACAATTACAACATTGTTCATGTTTGGGGGTTTCGGTCATACAGTGTCTCAGCACCGCCCTCCACCAGTGCCCATTTCCCACCACCAATGTCCCCAATTCCCTCCCCCTCCCAAGGCCTGCCTCTATGGCAGGTTCTTTATCTCTTTTCTCTCTCTCTCTCTCTCTCTCTTTTCCTTCTCTTACATATTGTGGATTGCAATACATATACTTAGAGGCCATCATGTGCATTTTTTTGCCTGTATTTCATGCTCAGTTTTAGGTTGATATTAGCCCTTTCAACATTTATTCAATGATGAGCATTTTTTCATATGTCTTTTGGCCATTCAAATTTCTTCCTTGTCGAGTTTCTGTTCATTTCTTCTCCCCCATTTTTTGATAAGGTTGCCTGTTTTCTTCTTGTAAAGTTCTATCAGTGTCTGATATATCCTGGATATTAACCCCTTATCAGATGGGTATTGGGTGAATATTCTTTCCCATTCTGTGGACTGTCTTTGTATCTTGGTCTTTGTTTCTTTTGATGTGCAGAGGCATTTTAGTGTCGTATAGTCCCATATGAATAAACAAATATTTTAATAAAATTAAAAATAAATAATAAAACACTGTCTACTGTAAAACTCAAGACCTGACCCGCCAGTCTGTTTAAGGATGGTCAAACACATTTGGATTTGTTGCATGCAGATAAAGATTCGTGCCAAGAATCTTTATCTGAACAGCAAAAAAGTTAGGCTTTGGCAATGTAAATACAAGGAGATTCCCTTAGAGCATCTCCTCATTCCTCAGCTCTGAGTGAATCTTGCGATCAGAAACCTCAAGCATCCCTTTCTTCCCGTAATATGGGAGCAATATAGACTCTGTGTTTCTCCCCAGGGAAGTCTCATGGGACCTTCCACTCCCTCAAAGAGACTATTGGCCCTGCCACACCTGCTTCCTTCCTGAGAAACTCCACCCTGTTGCCAGGTTCCAGAGTAGCTTCACTCTGTTGCCAGGGAGGCCCTTCCCTTACATCCTCTCCAGAAGCTGGAAGGCCTGCGGTGGAGCTCAGGCAGGAACCAGCCATTTCTCTGGATTTCTGGACTTCCAGCTTCTGCTGTCAGTTTGCACTGCAAAGGTGGAGGAGATTTTTCCAACCCATAATTTTACTTCTGGCTCCAGAGCCCCAAGAAAATTGCTTTTTTCATCAAAGGCATGTTTCAAGGAAAATTGCTTTGGGGCTTTATCACAGCCACATGTTATGGTATAACCCAGCCCTCAGTATTCCATTATGTGAACTGAACATTAAAAAATTGTTCTGTTAGGTCAGAGCAATAGCACAGGAGCATTTGCCTTGCATGCGGCCGACCTGGGTTCAATCCCGGTATCCCATATGATCTCCCAAGCACCGCCAGAGTAATTCCTGAGTGCAGAGCCAGGAGTAAACCCTGAACATCTCTGGGTGTGACCCACGATCACGATCACGATCTTCCCGTTGATCATCTATTTGCTAGAGCGGGCACCAGTAATATTTCCATATGTCCTGTCTCATGCCAGTAGAGCCAGGGGCATCGGCTTGCTACAGGAACACAAAAGAGCCTCAAACCATTATATTAGGTCATGGGAATGACCTAATATAATTGTTACTGGAATTTGGCATATCATATACAACACGAGAAGCTTGCCAGGCTTGCCGAGCGGGAGGCAAACTCTTTTAAACACCTCCAAATAAAGCATTTATTTATGAACCGCACGCAAGCGGTGTGACCCAAAAAGAAAAAAAATTGTCTCTGGAGGCAGAGTCATAGTACAGTGGACTGGGTGCTTGCTTTGCATGCAGCCAACCAGTTCAATCCCACATCCCATATAGCCTCCTGAACCCACCAGGATTGATCCCTAAGTACAGAGCCCAAAGTAAGCTCTCAGCACAGAGGCGTGTGGCCACAAATAAGCAAAAAGTTCTAGTTCATTTGTGAAGGATCCTGGGAATTGACCCTTCTAAAGAGTACTCCTACACCCTTCTAGCCAGAAGAATGAGTGGTGTGGCGAGATGTCTGCCCACCTGACACCTGGGTCTCACCCATCCCCCTAATCTTCCCAAGCTGGTTCTCAGGAGTGATGGAAGAGACATTCCCAGCCCCTGAAAGTGACCATCCTGGGTCTCAGTCCTGGGACAATTACATTTTCATTTAACTTCTTGTCTGTTTCATCATACTTCCTTCTGTCACATGCCAAACCAGCTCAGGTCAGTATGACAGGCAACCTGAATTCGAACTCTTCACAGTGGGTGTGCAGTCCACCCCAACACCAGTGGCCACAGGCCGTGTTCCAGGCTGACATCTTGTGCTATTCTTTGTCCTTTGGGTAGTGTGGCTACAACCCTCAGGGGTGCAGGATAGAGTTGGGGGCTATAAGAATGAAAGCTTCTTATTGCCCCTGGTCAGTACAGTGCATTTGATATAAACAAGATGGAATTTAATAGATGTTTACTAAATGAGCAAGCATTTTTTTTGCATTTCCTGTTCTACAGAGTAAGGCAAGAAATTATTTAATGTGTCTTATAAATATTTATACAAAAAGCATAAAAACTCAAAACTTGTAAGGTTCAGCAATTAAAGATAGAATATTTCATTATCTGTGCTCAAGCAGAATGTCTCCTTTTTATTTACTGTAACTAAATAAGCAAATGCATCATGATTTCCACTTTAAAAAACCCATTTTCCTATGAAAAAGAGAAGAAAGTAAATCATGACAATGTAGAAGTGTTAAAAGCTGACCATAGGGAAAAATATCAGAAAATATAGAACTATAGCCGAATGCTGACAGTTCCATTCACTGGCTGGCATACCACTCTTTTATGATTTCCCATCTATCTTATCTACACATTCCTCATATTTGACAACAGTTTAATGCATTCATTTTCTATAGAGGATAGGAAAGTTTGTTTCACTTCTTTGTAATAAGATTTCAAATATTTCAGAAAAGTTTAGTTAGGTTTATTGATTCTTGGTATTGATCTATATGCTTTCAGATGTGTTAACAAATTGAGAAAAAAAATTGCAAGGTTCTTTCATGCATCCGCTTAAAAATATCAGGATGTCAAATATATCAGGATGTCTTCCTCCCCCCAATTTTTAATGCAATGATTAATATTAAGTGCTATTTGAATTGCCAGCACTTATTAACCTGTCTGTCATTAATATCCCCTGGTGCCATTAAGCTATCTCTGTCAATGGGAGCAGTTTACATCAGTAAAAGCTGTAAAATATTTTTCCAAAGTGAACATAAATTTCATTCTTATTTTTTCTTTGTTTTTTAGGATGTACCAAGGGATTCTCAGGGGTTACTCCTGAATTTGCCCTCAAGAATTACTCCTGGCAGTGCTTGGGAGATTATATGGGGTACTGGGAATCGAATCCAGGTCTGCCATATGCAAAGCAAGGGCCCCACCCACTGTTCTATACTATCTCTCCAACCCACTTCATTCTTTGTTTAATTAGACTTGATAACAACTCCAAGAGTCTACCCATTATGTCTTTTTGAAATCAATTCTTCCTATCATAAGTTCTTTTTCATGAATTTGTCCAAACTTCATTCACACTCTGGACAATCAGTCTTGTTCACTCTTTGGACCCAGAAGACCTGAACATATTCATTACTTCTTCCCTGCCCACTTCTTATTCCCACCAACAGTGCTGCTCTTCTCTCTCAGAATTCCCAAGCTTCTGTGAGGTTAAAATAAAATTACATCCATGTTCTATGTTTGTGTGTAGAAAACTGAAACAATTTTCTGAACCTCAAATGAATTGGCTTCAAGAACTTTATCTACTTGAGTCATCTGGTCTACCCAAATGAGATTTGCTCTGGTTTGGGGTATAAGGTTTTTCCAGTTTATTTTTTTCAGCAGTAGTCTGAAAGGGTTTGTTGCGTATTACCCATTTTGTAGAATATCTACATAGCCCCAGGATAAGATAGTTATTAGAGGGAGGGGAACAGAAGGGGTCCCCCTGGACCCCCAGCTGTCTCTAGCCTTTGTGGCTCTCATAGTGGTTAAAGTCAATGGATGGAAAACAATCTTACAGGCAAACAATGCACTTAAAAAGGCTGAGGTGGCCAACTTTTACCAGACAACAAAGACTTCAAGTTAAAAAGTAAAAAGATTATAAAAGTTAGTCATTTTTAAAAATCAAGGTTTCAATGCACCAAGAAGATTTCACACTTCTAAAGATTTTGGTACCCAATAATGGGCCAGCAAAGTATTTAAAACTACTAGTAGACATCAAAGTGGATACTGGCAGCAGCAACACAGTAATTGGAAGAAGCTTTAACTCTCCTGTATAAATGTGTTAGGCAAAAACTCAACATGGGAACAATGGCCTTAAAGGAAGAAGCAGAGAAGATGGACCTCACCTCCCAAAAAAAAAATCAGAATACATTCTTTTCCAGTGCATGCAAAACATTCTCCAAGATAGAACACAGATTGGGTTGCAAATCATATATATATATATATATATATATATATATATATATATATATATATGTATGTATGTATATATATACATATATATATATATAAAATCAAGACTCTAAATCAAGATTAAGATCTAATTCATATTAACTATCCTCTCACACTATGCTGCTTTGAAAATGGAAATTAATCCCCAACAGACATAAGAAAAGAGCTCAAACACTTGGAAATTAGACATAAATAAATAAGGATTTTCTGAGTGAAAAAAATCCTTAATATTATGTTTATACAAAGAAAGGCAGGAAGACAGGAAGGCAGGAAGAAAGAAAGAAAGAAAAAAAAGAAAGAAAGAAAGAAAGAAAGGAAGGAAGGAAGGAAGGAAGGAAGGAAGGAAGGAAGGAAGGAAGGAAGGAAGGAAGGAAGGAAGGAAGGAAGGAAGGAAGGAAGGAAGGAAGGAAGGAAGGAAGGAGAGATTGATTCCACTTCCTGTCTTGCCTTTTATGTTCTTTCTTCTACATGTCCTAGGACTCCTCTCTTGGTCTCATTTCTAGTATAGTAGTAATCACTGCTCTACACTTCTGCTGTCCAAGTCTTTGTCTTTATATAGCGGGAAGCATAAATGCCAATGAAATAAGCCAAATATCTGCACACCCTGTGCTAGAGACCAAATGATGGTGGCGCCTGGTATACAATGCTCCCATAGGAACACTGGTTAGGGTTGGCCTTCTGGCATGGAAGTGCCAGTTTGGCTTTGGGAAGACAGTTGGGTGTACAGTGTCCAAACATGCATGCCAAGCAGAAGGGAAACGTGGGTGAGACTGGGGCAGAGACAGTGGTCCAGGTGTTGACAGAATGTGGCCACGTCTCTCACTCCCTTTCCTCTTGGAGCAAGAGGGAGATTTTCCCGTTACATCTCCCCAAGGTAACCAGGTGCATGGGACCGGCTGGTGGGGTTCTGGGAAAAGTTATGTGACCCAAACGATGCCTTATTTCCAATGACTAGCCCAGATAGGCTTAGTTCTTCCTTGGAGAGGGTCTTCAGTGGGCGCATATGTGTGTGCACCTTTTCTCCACCAGTGTGCTCTGAGCCAGGACCCTGGAAGCTCCCACAGGCAGGGCTTCCCAGAGCTTTCCCAACAGGCTGGGGGACATGTGGGCGTCTGGGCTGGGGGAGCCTGGGAATCGGGGAGGGGGTGTCTGTACAGAGAAGCTGGCCCACCCCAGCCATAAATGCCATCCTTTTAGGGACACGCAGGAGAATTTTATTGTTTCATTGAAAACTGAGCCCTGGGCCCAGCTGTTCTGCCAGAGAATTCCAGGCAGCAGGGACGGTGCGGGAAAGTGGGGAGAGGGCAGGAGTAGGGAGTAGCTGAGATCTTGTTCCTGGCGTTGGGGGTGGGAAATTGGATGCGGTTCCAAGGCTCAAATCCTTCTTTCCCCCAAACCCCAGGGCGCTGGCTCCACAAATGCTCATCCAAATCAACAGGACACAAGTTTATTTTACCCCCATTAGTAGCGCCAATGGGTTCTGAGCTGGTTCTGACAGTTGAGTTTAAAACGGGGGGTAAGGGGTGGGGAGAGACACTTAAAAATTTAAAAAAAAATATGCTATTGGAGACCAAACCCTATTCCATGTTGGAGGTCACAGGTCAGGCTGCAGACAGGAAGGAACTCTCCTCGTGGAATTGCTCAAGAAATGGTGCTGGAGGGTCCATCTACACCCAGGTGGCTCTCCCCTCCGAATTTCCACTTGGTTTTCCTTCTGGTTGTCTTTTAGCTCTTTTAAAGGCCTCCTCCACCCGGAAGCAATCTCTGACCACCCAAGGTAAAGTTGTCACACAGGCCTGCTTCAGTCCAGCCCTGGCTCTTCCTCCCCACCTACCCTCAGTGCTTTGCAGTTTCTGCTCATGGGAAGACAAGCACTAGAGAGCTAGCGCTGGGTTCTTCCTTCTGCCACTCAATGGCCAGCATTGCTGAGGATACCCAGAACACAGCAGACATACAGTTAGCGTAGCTTATATTGACTAATGGAGAGTGTTAAAACCTGTCCTGTGTATTTTCTTTGATGAAGAGAGACAATATAATAGTGAATGAGAGTTAAGAAAAGGGACCTGAATTCAAATAGGAAGAAAAGGAGGGGGAGGGGGGGGTGTGGGGAAAGATAATACAGCAGGTAGGTCTTTTGCCTTGTAATGGTCAACCCTGGTTCGATTCCCAGTGTCCTATCTGGTCCCCTGAGCACTGCCATGAGTAACTCCTGAGTGCAGAGTCAGAAGTAACCCCTAGGCATTGCCAGGTGTGACCGAAAAAGCAAAAAATAAATAAATAAATAAATAAATAAAATAGGATTAAAGTGCCTTTTCTTTTCCTTTCAGGTATAATCTGCTCATAAAAATACTCCTTGAAGTGAAATTTTATTAGGGGTCCTTCCAGGCAGCTGAGAGAACTGCTGAGATGGTGAAGGTTGTCATCGTCTATGAACTCCATCTTTATTCCTGGTGTCAGTCACGCCCCAACTCTTTACAGTCCTGAATCTCCCCTTTCTCACTTCTAACATGCTTTCCCACAACTTTATTGAAGGGTTGCCATTTTAGACTTTAAGAATCAGAGGGATCACATGCCCAGCCCTGCACATTATTATCGGAATCTTCCTGCAGCCAATAGTAGCTGTCTGATCTTCCTCAGTCTCTTGGAGAAGGAAGAGACCCCTGCTGCCAGCTGAGGTCCACACTCATAAGAATATCCACCAACAGGAAGAAGTCTCACTACCCTGCATCCTGAGCCTTACAGGATGGAGAAGGCTGCTTCCTGGGGCTCCACACAGACTTCTGCTTGCCTATGCCCTGAGCTGTCTTTCCTCCACTCATGCTGCAACGTGTTCTCTTCTCTATTTGATTAGATAAGAAAAGCTTGGCTGTCCTCTGATAAAATGACCCCCCAGTTGGGGCCGGAGTGATAGTCCAGCAGATAGGGTATTTGCCTTCAAATAGTGAATGAGAGTTAAGAAAAGGAATCTGGGTTGATTGCTTTCATGCAACCAACCCAGATTCAACTCCCAGCATCCCATATGGTCCCCAAGCAATGGCAGGAATAATTACTGAGTGCAAAGCCAGGAAAACCCACTGAGCACCACTGGGTGTGACCCTCCCCTCAAAAAAGGAGGCAAAAAATGATCACTTTTATGTTTGACAATGACCACCGTGAGAGAGGTGCAGGTTTAGACAGGTAAGAGTTCCAAGAGGTCACTGAAACAGGAAGAGGAAGCAGGACTCCAATTATATTGACACCCATCACCTCTGAAGACCAACCTTGTTTTCTTATGTAGGCACTCCATTTCCCTCCCCTATTCAATTAACATTTGTTAGCAGTCTAATATACAGGTAGGCACTTGGCTAAGCCTGACAAAGATTAATAAGGCAGAGCTCAGAGCCTCAAGGAACCTTCAAATTTATGAATTTATGGTGTGGAAACCACTGGGAGCAAATGCCAAAGTTGAAGTACAGATTTAGTTATTGCTTCTATAACTCTGACAATAAAGCAGATTTACCTGCAAAAAAAGGACAGATATAGAATGACTGCATTCATTAATACGACATAAATAGATACCAGTGTTTTACTAAATGTGGGAAATGGTAATGGCAGATTAAGACTCACCATTGAATATACACAAAGAGACTTAAGTGATAAACTCTAAATACCTGCAGGGCTAGCCACAATGTGTAAAATAAGAGGCTGAGAGATGCAGAGACAGAGAGAGAGACAGAGAGAGAAAGAGAGGAAACTGGGGTACCTGCTATTAAGGCAGCATGGGGGTGGGCAGGAGGGGGTGGGGTACATTGGTGGTGGAAATGGGGCACTGGTGGAGGGATGGGTGCTGGTATACTGTATTACCAAGAACCAATTATGATCACCTTTGTAATTGTATGTTTCACTGTGGTATAATAAAAAATAAAAAATTAAAAAATTAAAAAAAAATAAAGCAGATTAATGAACTGCCAACATTTAGAAAGATCACTGCAGATATTTTTGATACCTCATAAGAAAAATAATGAAAATAGTTCAAATTTTACTTAAATCAACTTCTTTTTGCAAATGGAATCCATAGTCCAAGGCAAATACTGTGTTGCCAGGCTTCTCCCCTAACCCACCTCCCTGCTTCTCAGATAAATTGTTTTATGTGCCCATTCGTTCATCTCCAAATTAAGGGGGCACTAGTTAAAAACAAAACTATCCATATTCACCTATAAAATATTTTATAGTTTGTTTTAGTTTGGGGGCCACAGCCTGCAGTGCTCAGAACTTACTCCTGAATCTGTGCTCAGGGATCACTACTGGAGAGCTCTGGAGATGTTCTGGGGTGGTGGGGATCAAACCTTGGTTGGCCACATGCAAGATAAACACCTATGGTTTGGTTTGTGCTATCTCTCCAATCCCTAAAGTCTATTCACTTTAATATCCCATGGCACATATGAGAAGAATACAAACAAATCCCACAGTCACACCATACTCGACCCACTCCCGCCCCAGCATCCACACCTCTCATTTGAATGGTAGCACAAGTCTTCCAACACCTCTACTATCACCATCTTCCCCCCCATATTCTTTCCTCCGCAGGCAGCAGGCAAAAGGAAGCTGTTCAAAAACAGGAGTGGATCATGCTCATCTCAAGTGTTTCAAATCCTCTAGTCACACTCAAATCACTCATCACACTTGCAAGAAAATACGAACTTCTTATCATAGCCTGCTAGATCCCAGGACACTGACGTGACTTCTCCCTGTCCCCCTCACACTGCCACAACTCCAAATTCTCAGTCACTTGAGAGCTCTCATTTTAATGTCAATTTGCCAAAGCTGTTCTCCCTGTGGACCTTTGCCCTTGATGTTCTCTTTACCTATAGCCTCTCTCTACGTGTCTGCTCCAAACCTGTGCCTGCAGTAATGTATAAATATCTACACAGCAGATGGTCTCTACACAAATCCTACTTCTGAAGAACTTTTTGACCATCAGAGCTAAAACAATCACCACAGCACTAGCCTGTCTCCTCCACAACGTCCTTCACTCTTGACCTTTCATCCTGTTCATCACTAGCTGTATGCACTTAGGATATCTTTGTGAATCCACTCACCTCAGCCCGCAGCTTGTTGCTGTCATGTCTATTGAGGTCTTTGAACACCACTTGGCTCTTCTGAACCTTCTGTAAACACATTAGAGTGAATGTCTGCATGTCACAACAATTCCCCTAAGATTTCTAAATGTTACACTTTGTGCAAATAATCATTCTGTGACTAGGTGTCCTTGTCTAACACAGCTCAAACATAACTTTAGAAATTCAATAATGTGCCTTAAATTCCCTTGCTTCTCTTCTTTTTTAAAGGGATTGGGGCCAGGAAGTTGGAACAGCTGGTTAGGTGTTTGCTTTGCATGTAGCTGATTGGGTTTGATCCCTGGTACTACTTACCAAGTACTACCAGGAGTGATGCCTGAGCAGAAAGCTGCAAGCAATCCCTGAACACACCCAGATCCCAAATGAATAAATAAGTAAATTGAGTCCAGAGTCACATTACAGTGGGTGAGTCACTTGTTCTATATGCAGCTGACCAAGTTCAACCCCCAGCTCTGGAGGTATTAAGCAGCATCACAGATGAAGACTTGGAATTGCCCATGGGGGCAGAGAAGAACTGAGCACAGGCCAAGACCAGCTTTAAGACAGGAAGCAGTCCCAGAGTCTGGAGTAGAATAAGACATTAGGGTCCTGTTTTACGACTGAGCAGGGGAGCACTTGGAGGCAGCGGAGCTATTTAGAACCTCTGAGTAGCTCCTGTGCTGTTCCTCACACCACACACCAGACTCTGTTCCCCATTTCACGGAAGAAGAAGCCTCAGCTTAGAGAGGATCAAGCACCTGGGTGACAGAGCTGGTGTTTGAACCAGAGTCTGTTTTGAGGTGGTCTAGCATAAGCCCCCTCCCCTTAAATGATGCCTCATTAAATCCTTTCTCTAAAATGCCTGACAGATTGGGATGCTCCCTGCTAGCACAATGGGCTGTACTGTCCATGTTCATATCAGCCACTGTGTCCATGAGACCCTAGAGGCCTCCACTTCTCTCTCATTCTGCTCCGCAGTTCCTAGAATTGGCCCAGCCATGCTCTTCCCAAGATAGGTGCAAATTATTTCATATCTTCCTTTCCTTCTCATGATTAACTCAGATCATATTATATTCAACTCACTCCCTTCCCGGAATTGGCTCCCCTGTCTCCTGCTTACTCGCCTGCCAGAATGAACTAATCCATAGAATGCAGAAACTTCCTGCCTAAGCAAGCCAGAGACACACCATAAAAGACTCCCCAAGACTGTGCTAAGTGGGTGCCTGTAGGCCTCTGCTGTGTCGCTCTGACCAAAGTACTCACTTTTAATATAATTACTTTTGTCCTCACCTCAACCTTCTTGCTCTTCTGGTAAATTCTTTCACCTCCCCACCCCACGCTCAGACCCAGCAGCACCAAGGTTCACACTGTCCCTCGTGCTTCATAACCGACTGCTCAGCCTGTACCATCGCAAAGGACTCAATTAGATGCGAGAAGAGGCAGGTTGATCAGAAGCCAGACCCCTGGTCTGTGCCCCTTGACCAGAGCTGGTGTGGGAAGGGCGTTCACTGAGTTCACCTTGGCCTTCCATATTCCAATGGCATTGGCTCTATGGAAGGTGAGAGCTGGGATGTGAGGTTCATTCTACCATCTTATTTTCCTTCTAGAAGACTTGGTGGGTGGACTAGGAGGAGCAGGAAGAGACCAGAGCAGAAAGATGGCCAGTGAGATAGTTAATGGTGTGTTCCTGCAGCTGACAGGGGTAGCCTGGAATGTACCTGGGCTGGAGGGGGCTGGAAAAGTGGAATCATGATAATGTTGGTGAGAGGTGAGCATGACTTGAGAGGTGGAGAAGGACATGCCTGGCAGAGCCAGGAAGGAGACGCTCGGGTCCAGGCAAGAACAGTGTGTGGGATGGCTTGGAAGAGGGAGGCTGGGGTGGAGCAAGGGGGTGGTGAATCCCCACAGCCACTAGGTAACTGGGGGAACCCAGGGCTCACCCAGACGTGAAGGTTCTCTGTTCCCTTACCTCTCATGGAACATGATGGGGTGAGGGTAGATCTCAGGTCTACCCTTTAGAGACCAGGCAAAGATCAGCTCATTGCTGATGGGATAAGAATTCACCAAAATCAAAGATGGGAGGAGAAGAGGACCATGGAAGGCTGCAGGGGGTGGCTGATTCATGTGTCATATTACAGCTTGGGAGGCTTTAATCCATATCACAGATGAAGACTTGGGGGCAGAAAGGACCTGAGTACAGACCATGGCCAACCCCACCATGGGGGAGCTTTAAATAGCCCCAGAGGGCATAGCGGGCAGGTCTGTCTAGGGTTGTGGCTGCTCCTTATTGAGGAACTTGGGACTCCCACCTGCCCAGACTTCTTGGATGGGCTCCAGAAAGCCAAGCAGCCAGACATGAGCTCATGTTTACTCCAGGCATCCATGCATACAGATGGGCTGCAGGGACAGGGGTGGGAGGCAGCCTACCCCCTCAGTTCAGTGCTCCATCTTCACGCTTCTAGTCACATGGTCATGAGAAGCAAAGACCCGTCGTTCCCCCACTGGGCCTATCAGAAGGGGGCCAGAGGCAGGAACTCCAATTCTGATGAAAACTCGGTCCTTTAGCCCTGCAGGAAATGGAGGAAAAATGTTCGATAAAGATGCCCTAATGGGTGGGGGATGAGGCGGACTGGAGGGGGACATCTCTTGTCAGTGGGGGACAAACGTGGTTTCATTTTGTCCTGTGATTGGATCTAAGGAAAGAACCCAGAAGACAGGACTGGAGGCTGCACTTTCATCAACCAGCTTCCAATAAGCAACTCCCCCAGACTTCAGTGTTATCTAAACCCAATTTGGGGTATTTACAACTTAAGCTGCTACTGCATGTCCACTATCCTGTGAAGTATCTCCCCCCGCCACTCAGGAAGAGCTCCTGGTATTGATTAGGTGAAAAGCCACTGCAAGAAAGGATGATTATAGCTGTTCAGTGTCTCTTGCCTACTAGCCAAGGGGGCCCTGTAGGAACTATGTTGGAAAAAGCAGTAGCGGATCTTGGTTTATCTCAAAGAATCCCTCAGCGGATGCAAAAGGCACCTACCAGTCCAGCAAGCTTCTCTCTGTAGGTTTTTTAAAAAATTATTTTATTATACCACCTTGACATATACAATTACAAAGATGTTCATGTTTGGGTTTCTGTCATACAGTGTTCCAGCCCTCATCCCTCCACCAGTGCCCATTTCCCACCACCAATGTCCCCAATTCCCCCCCCCCCCTCCCCTAGCCTGCCTCTGTGTCAGGTTCTTTATCTCTTTTCTCTCTATTTCTCTATCTCTTTCTCTCTTCTCTTACACCTTGTGGATTGCCATACATACCTTTAGAGGTTATCATGTGTATCTTTTGCCTGTATTCAATGCTCAGTTCTAGGCTAGTATTATCACTTTCACCAATTATTAGCACACTGTTTTTTTTTTAATTTTTTTTATTTTTACAATTACAAAGATATACAATTAAAAAGTTCATATTTGGGTTTTGGTCATACAGTGTAGCAGCACCCATCCCGCCACCAGTGCCCATCTCCCACCACCAACGTCCCGGTTCCCTCCCCCCTCCCCCAGCCCAAGCACACTGTTTTTGAGTGAGAAGGAGGTGGTGTTCCCTGAAGCCATGATGGCAGAGCCAAGAAAGTACTTAGCAAAGGGCTATTGCTGACTGTTCAGGTCCAAGCTGACCATCAGACCTTGTGCGTTACACCCAGTTCATTTTATTGGTTTTCCTGACTCAGTTCTCCTACCTCTGGATTGAGTGTGTTAGATTGAGGTTGTGGATTGGGGTCCCTTGTATGCCTAACTTGCAGCCCTACCACTAAAAAATAGAAGAATAAGCATGATTCTGAAGTATATACACAAGCTCCAAGATTTCAGGGGATGGGAAGGCCCATGAGTCTAGCTGAGGACACTATAAGCACATGTAGGAAACGGGTTTATGAAAGCAGAACTTCCAGAAGTATCAAGCAACACAATCAGGCAGACAACGCAATGTTGAAAGCCAGCACACACAGTTAGAGCAGGCGGGTAAGACTCTACCCAGGGACACTGGGGAACTTCCCAGAATCTTCACCCTAGAAAGATCAAGGGATGAAGCCAGCTGAGGCCAGGTGAGAAGGCACACCAGGGAAGAGGGAGGAGAGTGGGGCCCTCTTGGAGGAGCCTCCTCATCTGGCCCTCAAGGAAAGAGCACAGAGCACTGTTGGCATAGTAAAGGTAGAGGGAGTTTTTGTGTTGGGAAAATGAAGTCTCTGATGCAGGAGGCGGGAAGTCATAGGGCCAAGACTCATGGGGAAGGAACTTGGATGGGGTGGAGTTAAGTTGAGCTCCCTAGCTATGTTATTAAGGTTCTATATCACACCAGCTACTGAGCCTAGTCTTGAACAGGAGGCCTTGAATATGACCTGATTGCCATGTCTTAGGAATTACATAGTAATGGGAAGCCAGTGTCCTACAGAAGCAAGTGTGAGTTTTGGTTATAGCAACAAAGTAGAACTCACAGACTCTATGGAAGGCGTTTCCCCCTCTCTCTCCCTCTCTCTTATAGTTTGCAATACTAATACAGAGACTGAAAGGTTATCATGTATATTCCTTTACCTGCTTTCAACACTCTGCGCCTTTCCAAAGTGATCATTTTCAACTATTATTGTTATACAGGTCCTTTCTGTTTCCCAACTGCTCTTTGCAACCTACAAACTTGTGACAAGATTCCAACCATCGACTTATCCTCCTGGTCCCTGTTCTGTTCATTTTTTCATTTTTAATAGCTGTTGCTCTCTTATCTATACAATCTTCCCTACAGCACACTGTGTTTGCTATAAATCCTCAAATTTATGCTGTATTTAAAAAACACAAAAATGGACTGGAGAGATAGCCCAGTGGGTAGGGCATTTGCCTTGCACGGCCGGCCTGTGCCGGACTGGGTTTGATCCCCGGCATCCCATATGGTCCCCTGAGCACTGCCAGGAGTAATTCCTGAGTGCAGAGCCAGGAGTAGCCTCTGAGCATTGCTAGGTGTGATCCAAAAAAAGCAAAAAAAAATACACAAAAATACTAATATAAGGTACATTCTAAAATTCATTGTACATATGTGTGTGCAAGTTTAATCTACATAGATGTTTTAGTGACATGGGAACTCTAGTTTTCTTTTTTTAAATGAATTTCCTGAGTTAGTTTTACAATCTGCCCACAATACTCTATATTGCTCTAAGACTTGGTTTGACCTCAAACCCATGTAATATCTGTAAGGGTTGAACTCTTTTGTTAGTTCTAATATATTTGCAATTACTTCTAGAAATTTCTCTGTGTGGACAATTTTACCTTTGCCCATGGCATTGTTTTGTCTTTTTCCTCTTGATTGCTGTCTATGATATTTATTTTTTTTCTGGCTTTATCACATCACTCAATAGTACTTTCAGTACTATGATAAAGAGTGGTGGTTCTGAGAAGCGTCGAGATACCAAGCCCCAGCTGAACAAAACTGGTACTTGTGTTGGACAGAGAGAGAATGGAGGCAATTCAAGTCTGATCTTTCCTGCCTACCTGCTTATCCGTTCCCACTTCCAAATGGTGGTAGGAACAGACAGTTTGTTAACTGAAAGCAGAGTAGATGTGGTTGTGGGAGACATTTCCTCACACTCAATGCTGACCTGATATCCACCCCCCCCCACACACACACACACTGCAACTTGTTGCTTTCCCAGCCCTGGCTCTGGACCGTATCAGGAAGGGATATGGTGGCCTGTACTTATGAAGATCTGGCCCAGCCCATATATTCTAATGCCCTCACATAGGTCTTCTCCGCATCTACCCCAGCCCCATGGGGAGGAGAGCATTTGTTACCTTGTGGTGAGTGAGAACACCTTAGAGCTTATACCAGTATCTCTGGGAGTCTATCACCCCCTCCCTTACAATGTTACCTGCCCAGCTACCACATACACACACTCTAGGATCAGTCAAGGAAAAGTTCTAGAATCCCTTGGACAAGGGCAGAAAGGCAAAAAAAGCAGTAAAGGAATACTTTAAAAGGAGAGAAGAGATAATGCAATAGGTAGGGCACTTGCCGGCAAACAGCCAAACCAGATTCAATCCCTGGTACTGCATAAGGTCCCCAGAGCCCACCAAGGGTGATCCCTGAGTAGAGAGGCAGGATTAAGCTCAGGACATTACCAGGTATGTTCTTCTGACCAAAATTAAAACAACAATAAAGGAGTACTTAAAATATGAAGGTTTGTAGTCTAGTCCACGAAATTGTTGGGCAGAATCTGATTTCTACATTAAAAAGAAATTTTTTAAAAATGTCTTATTGTACAAGTTCCATACTTTAAGAATGTTGGAAATGTCTTGGGTAGGGTGGCTCCAGTCTAGGAAGACTTTTGCGTTACATGTTAAGTTTTAATAAAATGATTTGTATCTATGCCTAAAAGAAAAAAGCATAAACTTTCTTGAAAATAATGTCCACCATAGGTATTTAGATATATATACTGAATCAAGTTTTGTGAGAATTGTTACTATTTTTACAATCATTTTGAAAAAGGTTTGATATTTATTTAATGCATTTTCTTTACCTATCAAGAGAGTCATATCATTTTATGACCTTTAATCTGCTTATTGAGTTGCTTTAAAAGACTTCATATTGTTATTACTTTCTGAAAATATTCATTTTGATCATGATAAAGTATTTTAAATACAGTGTTGAATTCAGTGACCTATTTTTTGCTTGAATAAGCATACATATGTTAAAATGTAAAGTAATTTATTTGAATTGTCATGTTGGCTTTCTCTCTCTTTTTCCTGGAGCAACTTACAAAAGACAGATTATTTATAGATAGTTTGAGAACAATATAAAATATAAGGCTCCTATAAGACTTTTGGGCTTGGTCTTTGATGACATATGTGTGAATTTGAGGGGAGCAATTAATCTTTTTCATTTTTAAAAGAATAAAGTTAAGTAGAAAAAAGAATAATGAATTTATTTGATTTTTCTGATTTTATCTTATATTACTTGTGATTCTTTTAGAATTGTATTTAGTAAACCTAGTTTTCTAGTCTTTCTCTAAAACAGTCAATGAGAGCTATTTACTGTTTCAAAAACTGTCAATCACAGTTAATTGTTTACTCATCTGTTTATTTTATTTTTATCTGTCTTCTTCCTTAGCATTTTTACATCTCACTTGATCACTTGATCACTTGAATCCCGTTACTCATCGATTTGCTCGAGCGGGCGCCAGTAACATTTCCATTGGACCCTATCACGTGCCAATGTAGCCCAATGGCATCTGGTTGATTCAGGAATATGAAGAGCCTCAAACCGTTCCTTCAGGGTCTTAACAAGGAAGTCTGACCATCTTGTAGGTGGGCGGCCACGTGATCTTTTGACATCCCGTGGGATCCAGTCGGTAACAGCTCTAGTCCAGCGGTTGTCTCCAAATCGCATTACATGTCCAGCCCATCTGATTTTCGATGCCTTGGCAAACGAGACAGCGTCCCTGGTTCTGGAATAGCGACGGAGGTCAGAACTCCGGATTCCTTCACTCACTTGAGTGAGGCGTGATATTCCAAGCATAGCTCTTTCGATTCCTCTCTGGGAGACCCGAATAGCATTCTCATCCTGCTTTCATAGGGCCCAGGTCTCTGAGGCGTATGTTAATGCAGGGAGAACGGTGGAGTCGAAGAGATGTGCCCGGAGCCGGAGGTTCTTTGTCCTTTTAGCTATTTCTTCGATGCCTTTGAAGGCATTCCATGCCGCTCTCTTCCTCCTGCGCAGCTCAGGTTTTAGGTCATTCATCATGTTGACTTCTCGACCTAGGTACACATAACTGCTGCATTCAGAGATGTTTGTTCCATTGAGAGAGAATGGGGCCTCTGGAACTAGTTCATTTCTCATGAACATAGTTTTCTTCAGATTCAGCTGTAGACCTACCTTTCCACATTCTCGGTCAAAGTCAGCCAGCATTTGTGCCGCTTGGCTAATGTTTGGTGTTATTAGAACGATGTCATCAGCGAAGCGGAGGTGGTGTAGTTGCCGACCATCTATCTTCACTCCCATTCCTTCCCATTCTAATTGTCTCATGATGTTCTCGAGGGTGGCACTTTTACATCTCACCAGTAATATATTAGAACTGCAAATGTTAGAAAATCAGCCTTTAATTCTTTTCAGTTTTCCACTTGGGGAGAGTTCTTCATTTTGTTGATTTCTGCCATCTACTTTTCATGCTTTCATTCCTCCTGGGTTCTTCCCATTGGCTCAGTTGCTCTTTTGCTAACTTTGTGAGTTGAAAACTTAGCTCATTTGTTTTTGTTCTTTCTTGCTTTGTGATAAATGTATTTAAAAGTGTAAATTTCTAAGAGGTGATTTACTCATGTCCGTGTCGCTTGCCATATGGTGCTTTCATGTTGTCCAGCTTTAAGTACTTCATACTTCTCCCTGCAATTTCCTTTCTTGCCAAAGGACCATTCATTGATAGGCCTTTTAAACTTCCAGGCCAATGGGATTTTAAATCTCTGCCCTTTGCTATCAGGTCCTAATTTTATGGCATGACGGTCAAAGCATAGTTTCTGTGATGCTGTTTCTTTGGAATTCAGTGAGTCTTCCTTTGCCACCCAAGCACAATATTGACTTTGTAGACAGCCACATTTTCTTAAAAAGAATATGCAGTCTGTATTTATTATGTGTGAAAATGCATATGCATTCATTCAGGCTTATTAGTTATGTAATTCAAATCCATCGTATATTTCATTTCTTTTGTCAGTTTGATTAGTTACATAGAGACATGCAAAAAACCCAACAGCTACAATAAACGGGACTGTCTTAAAATAATGTCTCAGTTCTTATTTTTTTTTTTAATTTTTTATTTTTACACTTACAAAGATATACAATTAAAAAGTTCATATTTGGGTTTTGGTCATACAGTGTTCCAGCACCCATCCCGCCATCAGTGCCCATCTCCCACCACCAACGTCCCCGGTTTCCCCCCCTCCCCAGCCCTCCTCCATGGCAGGTTCTTTATTTCTTTCCATCTCTCTCTCTTTCTCTTTTCCTTCCCTCCAGACTATGGATTACAGAACATACATTAAAGGGTTGTCATGTGTATCTTTTTGCCTCTATTTAATGCTCAGTTCTAGGTTGGCATTAGTACCCTCGACAATTGTTAGCACACTGTTCCATAGTTCTTATTTATTCTAATACTATTCTTAGATATCTCTTAGTTATTACTGTTATCTTTGTATTCATTTTATAGCATGCATATTTGCTCCTTTATTTTATTGTTCTAAATTTCACTTTTTATTTTCAGTAATTGAAAATTGTGGTATTTCTTATTGACTGATAAGATATATGAAACTGTTCTGGAATCAGTGGGTACAAATAAAGCAGTCAAATATAGAAAAATGATCATAGATGGAACATTTATTCCACCAGCCTTTTACTATATATGCATATATGTATGTCTTATATATAGCTATATATTATATATGATATATTTATATCTTCTATATAGTTATATCTTATATAGCTATATAGAAGATATACATATATACATGTATAGTAAAAGGTATATAAGATATATATATATATATATGATATCACTTGTATCACTTTTTTCCCATTGTTCATCAGTTTGCTCGTGCGGGCGACAGTAGCGTCTCCATTTGTTGGGAATGAGGTCCATTGTGGTTACTGTTTTTGGCATATCGAATACACCACAGGTAGCTTGCCAGGCTCTGCCATGGCTCTGAGTTCATCCTAGGGGGCCCAGTCTTTTTCTATGTCAAACCATCAACCATCCAGAGCCCATGGGGCAGAGCCCTGGGTGTAGACAAACCTGTCTCCTATCTGCCACCTGCCAATGCAGCCAGGCACAGCAGCCACACCTGCAACACCTCGAGGGGCAGGATATATGAATATATGTATGTCTCTGTTATATATGTATGCAGTGTGAATGTGTGCATGAGGGTGTATGAGAGGCTGTGCTTGAGTTGGTCAGCATGTATGAGAGTAAAAATGAAAGTGGGTGTGCATAAGTGGGAGTATATGTGTAAGAGACTCAGTGTGTCTGAGTAAATAAATGCATCTGGTCTTCAGTGTATGTGAGTGTGAAAGTGGGTGTGCATAGATGAGTGTGTGAGTGTGCCTGAGAGTGTGGGTATATAAGAACACGGCAGGCCTGGCAAGCTACCCGTGTTTTATTTGTTATGCCAAAAACTAGTAACAATTATGGACCTCAATTCCATGACCTGAAAATGGTTTGAGGCTCTTCCTGTCCCTGGAGCAAGCAAATGCCCTTGAGCTACTCTTACTTGCGACAGGACGTATGGAGCCACCCGCATGGCAGAGCTTGGCAAGCTACCCGTGTCGTATTTAATATGCCAAATACCAGTAACAATTATAGACCTCATTCCCATGACCTGATGGAATGGTTTGAGGCTCTTTATGTTCCTGGAGCAAGCAGATGCCCTTGGACTCTACTAGCACAAGACAGGACATATAGAGATGTTACTGGTGCCCGCTCTGAGCAAATCAATGATGAATGGGAAGACAGTGATACAGTGATACTGGTGCCCACTTGAGCAAATCGATGAACAATGGGAAGTCAGTGATAGTGACAGTGACCTTATAAGATATATATATATATATATCTATATATCTTTACCTTATAAGACATATATCTTATGTCCTCATATAAGACATATATCTTATATGTCCTCATATAAAATATATATATAGATATCTATATATAAGATATAAATATATCTTATGTGTAAGATATACCATATATATTTATATGGTTTATCATATATGTGTATATATAGTTTAAGTAATATGGCAGCAATATTTTATAATACCATTAATGTTTATAGTATTTATGTATACAGTTTTCTCACCTTATCACCATAGTAGAGCCTAAGACCCTTAACCATTTTCTTTTGCTACTTTCAGTCCATCACTCTAAATAACAAAGATTATTTTTAACACAAAGGAAAGGGTATCAAAGGTATTAAAACATATCTTCAACCTCCCTCCTAGGTCCCCTTACTGATAGTTTCAATCCTATAACTCAGGGCCAAGGGTTTGTCATCATTTGATACCACCTATTCTCTTGTATTCTTTTCTCTGTGTACTGCAGATGAATGAAATTATCTGGTATTTATTTTTCCTGTCTTAGTTTACTTAACAGGATACCATCCAGTTCTTTCCAAGTTATAGAAAAATGTATTATTTCATCTTTTCTTCTGACTGCATACTATTCCACTATGTGTGAATACATATATATGTGTGCATGTATATATAAGCTCTCTATATAAATACAGTTATGTATATTTATATACATATATATGTTTTATCGATTCATCTGTTGTTGGACATTTGGGCTGTTTCCATATCCTGGCTATTGTTCTAAGTGTTGTAATAAATAAAGTATTGGTGGGAATGTGGTGAAAAAAAAAAACCCTCGTTCAATGTTGTTGGGAATATCATCTGGTTAAGCCTCTATGGAAAAGGATACAGAGATTTTTCAAAAAAGGGTAATAATAGTGCTTCCCAGTGATATAACCCAATGATTCTACTGTTTGGTACAGCAAACACAAAATTAGTATTTAATTTTATTTCTTTTTTTTTCATTTTATTTTATGTTATTTTTGGCCTTCCAAGTGGTATTCAGGGAACCAGAAGCCCATTTCTGGTGATTTTCAGCCAACCAAAGGGTGGATCAACGCTTGGGCCCAGAGCTGCGGTGCTGCTCAGGTATTGTGGTATTGATACCTGAGCCACCACAATGACGCAAGGCTAGATCTGATAATCACTTAATACTGGGGATCAAACTGGGCTAGGCCACCGGCAAAGGACATACTTTAATGCCTCTGAAATCTCTCCAGCCCCTCTCTTTTCTCCTATAGATAAAATTTATTTTAAAAGTCACTTTGGAACATTCTCCATTCTAGCTGTCTTTTGAGCATTAGCAAAAGTTATTTCTAACACCAAGCAAAGTGTACCTGAGCCATTAAGACCACTATTAAGCTAAGGAAGGCCTTCATTAGTGTTTCTTCCTAATCCCTCTCATTTTTCTCCATATATTGCTCTTTTCTTTACTTCCCTCCACCTTCTTTTTATTTCATGTTGTGATTTATTTACATGGTTGCTTACAGTGTTCCCACCTTCAATCCCATCACCCTGTATTCTAGCCCCTTCACCATTGATACCAGATTCCCCCACTTCCCACAAACTGATTACTTTACAGTGATATACTTTTGAGTTTAGATGTTGTTTTCTGGATTCCATGTTTGCAATAGTGTTGGATCTTGTTTAGATATATACAGATATTTTCCTCTACATCATAGAGGGGCTCAAGGCCTCTAATCCTTGCTCTGGTCCTTACCTACTTTCAGATCTTTTTTGCTCCCCCACACAGTTCTCTTTTTCCTTCACACCTGTTTTTCTGTTTTCTATAGCCGGTGTTTTGCCCACATTTACTACCTAACATTCTCTAGACATGTTATTCTACATACCACAAATTAGTGAGAACATATAGTGTCTTATGGTGGGAGGCTAAAGTCGCCGGGCTTCTGTGGAGATGGAGCTGGGGTCCCTTTCACCCACCTCTGTCCCATCCTGGAGGTCCCATGGAACCGCCCACAAACTGCTCCTGGACTGTAAGCCATGAACGAGAGACACAGATACTTGGGGCAGAGCTGCCACTGGCTCTCCCTGTGCTCGGCTGATCCTGAGGCATCCAGGAGGGAGGGCAGGTTCTTGTCCTGGCCTGTCACCCCAGTAGAACCTTGGAAGAAGCCAGAGAAACCTCCACATCATGATGGCAGCCATTTTTAATGTCCAGACTCCACAGCTCATCAGAGCCCCACCCTAGAGAGAAGCCTATTTCAAACCCAGGTATGCTGGTCTCAGCCGCTAAAGTCATTGGGCCTCTGTGGAGATGGAGCTGGGGTCCCTTTTTCCCACCTCTGTCCCATCTAGGAGGCCTGGTGTTCCTGCCCACAAACTGCTCCCAGGCTGTGGACCGTGAACCAGAGACACAAATACCCGGGACAGAGCTGCTACTGGCTCTCCCCACTGCACAGGGCAGTTTTGCGGCTGTGCAGTAAATCGGTAAATGCAAGAACTGAGAGTCTACCTACTACTGAGAGTATCCCGCCCTCAAGGCAGAGCCTGGCAAGCTACGTTGTCATATTCAATATGTCAAAAACAGGAACAATAATAGACCTCATTATCATGACCTGAACGAATGGTTTGAGGTTCTTCAAGTTCCTGGAGCAAGCAGATGCCCTTGGGCTACACTAACAACACACAACAGGGACCAATGGTGATGTTACTGGTGCCCGCTCAAGCAAAGAGACAACAGGAAGACTAGTGGTACAAGTGATGGTGTCTTTCTTTGTTCTTCTGACTTACTTCACTTATATGATTCTCCAGTCCCATGCATGCTTCAGCATATGTATATATGTCATAGCTTAACTGTCTGTGCCTCTGTGGCTGGGCCCCTGGATTGCTTCCTGACTATTATACTAAGTGCCACAATGACTATAAGTGTACTAATATATTTTCAATTGAATGTTTATGATTTGTAGGTAAATGCCACACAGTTAGATCACTGGGTCATTGCTAGCTCTATTCCTAGGTTTTGGAGACATCTCCATAATGTTTTCATTATAGTCCAGACTTTATGGTAGAATCAGACAACATTTCCACCAGCAGTGAATGTGAGTTCCTTATTCAACACATCTCCACCAGCATAGACTGTTCCTATTCTTTCTAATATATACCATTTCCACTGGTATTAAATAATATCTCATTGTTGTCTTAATTTGGATTTCCTGATAATATAATAAGTGACAATGAACACTTTTTTCCTATGCCTAATGACCATCTGTCTGTAATCTGAGAAGTGTCTTTTCATTTCCTTCTCCCATTTTTAAAGGTGGTTATTGGATTTACTGACACCACGGGTACTTGTACAACTCAGATATTAATATTTTATCTGACTTGTGTTCTGATATTTTCTCCCAATCAGTAGGGTTTCTTTTTACTTTTAGTCTGTGTTTATTTTGCCATGCAGAAAAATATTTGCACACTACTGTATACTCATGTCCTTGTTTTATTTAGAAAAAATACATTGTATATTTTACTGAGTCATTAGTTAATGCTTCTGCTGTTTAATTTGTTGTTTAAGTCATCCACTGAGTTTTAATTTGTTTATTGCTTTGAGTTTCTGAAAGTTCCATTTGGTTCATTTTCAAATCTAATTTACTTCTTTGACTTTTCCCCCTTACTAATGGTTTCCAATCTTTGTTTTTTTTAAATCACAGCAGACATTTATTTTGTATCCTATAACCAATTATTTTAATATAAAAAGCATTCGAAGGGGTGTATTTGATGTATTTTTCTAGTGTTAGAAAGGAGTAGAAGAGGTAGCAGATGGTGTAACTGTATCAGAGGAATAGGCCCATTTCTGGGAAGAAATTTTAGTGATGTTACTGAAAGAGCTAACCCAGGAGCCAAGCTTTAACTCCAAAACCCTGTATTCTTCTCCTCCTTCCAGAAGCACACATTAATAAGATTGAAGAAGCTACGTTTTCAATGAGAAGTATTGCTTTGTGTCTACTTTGTGATTTTGGAAACTGACTGCTGAGCCTTGATTTTATAGCTAGAATATAGGAGCAGAGGTTCATCTGGAGGGACTGTGACTAAGATTAGCTGATGGCTTGCTTCTGGGTCAGGAGCACAGTTCTAGGTGTGCATCAAACATACATACACGTGCGCACACACACATGCACAGACACTCCATAGCAGTTACCTCTTTCCCAGATGGGTTTAGAGAAGGGTTTAGAGCTATAGACCAGAGAATCTGTCAAATCTCCTTAACACTTCGAATAACATTTGTTTGGTGGATCCCTTGGCCAATTGGGACACTGCTTTAATGAAGGCCCAAGAATGTGGTTCTGTTCAGGGGCCGTGCAGTGCCCGAGATCACCAAGGTTACCCTGGTAGTACATAGGGTTCTCCAGGGATACAATTGGTGATGCTTGGACAACTGTGTTGCCCAGAACTGCACCAGGTCAGCTGAATGCAAAGCATATGCCTTAACCACTGAGCCATATCTCTGACCCACAGAATAATGTTTCATTATTTTCATTGTTGTTGTTCTGTCACACCCAGCCATGCTCAGGGCTTACTCCTGGCTCTGCACTCAGTAGTTACTCCTGAAGGGGTGTGGCAATACATTTGGGGTGCTAGATATCAAATTTGGTTTGACCTTGTACAAGACAACTCTGTACCTCCAGTCCCCAAAATAATATTTTGAAGTTAGCTAGACTATCATGAAATTCATAAGATCACAAAAAGAAGCCAGTAATCCCAAATCATTATTAAAATACAGATGACAAATTATGATAAGCTTACTTTTGGAAATACACTAAATAACAAAATACTATAATCAGTCTAAAAGCTACTATTATTTCACAGCTATAAATATCAAGATATTTTTTGTGACATCTTCAGCAATAAAAAATTAATCCAAAACTATCTTGGTGTTCCATTGTGGATAAGTATCATGAAGAGGAGTATGATTTGTTTCCTAGTCTCAAAAGAAGAGGAATCGTTTCACTCCAGTTTGAGATTAATAAAATTAAAATAGATTTTATTCCATCCAAGTTCTCGGATGAAAGCTATCCAAATGTAATTGGGGGCCATGGAGTCTGGAGTAACAACCCCTCACTTAGAGACCTTAATTCAAGGAAAAAGAAGTAGCATGCTCTCAACATGCCACACCATTCCAAGCCTAACTGACTCAGCTACCCAAGGTTTGACTCAAGGAGGCAAGCTGTTACCTGCTTTGTTAGGGTGGCCCATGGTGCCAGGCAACCAGACTGGGCTTTGAATATGCATGATTCGGGTTAGTGTTGTCACTTCTCCCAGAGCATCACAGAAGGCCTGGTGGCACAGATGGGTCTGCTCTGTGCTGTCCTACCCAGAAGGCCTGGAGCCATCCCAGTGGGAACAATGGCACCAATCCCTGCCCCAATTTATGTCTCCTACCTCCTTGGGAGTCCTTGCAGTCATCTGTCCTGAGACCACTATGCCCTTGCAGGGATGGGAGAAAGAAGGGAGTGAGAACCAAATCTAGTTCTGCAAAAATATGTGTTGTATGATGCACCACACTTCCTGTGACATTGATGATGTTACCCCATACCACTGCAAAATATGTGTTATCTGATGCACTGCACTTCCTGTGACATTAGTGATGGATCCTATCTTTCAGGTGAGGATCCAAATGCTCTGAGAGCTTGAAATGGTTGCTTCCATTGAAAGCAAATAGGCAGAGGTCAGATTTCTGAACATGATTAACCACATGGAATGCCAACATTATTCTGAAATAGCTCATTCCAATTTTGGGGAGTTCTAACTTGCTAAACAGTCTTCCTCATGTAGAGCATTAGCTTATCCAGAGGGATGGTTGAACTAACAGTCAGATGTGCTAAATGACAGTGTCCATTTGTCATTCATTCAACAATTTCTAGGCGTATCTTCTAGCACAAAGCACTGGGCCAAAGCAAAGAGAAAAGTAATGCCTACTCTCCTCCAAATTCACACTTGAGGTGAAAAGAAGCAGTGATGCCTAGTCTCTTTCAAATCCACACTTTTCACTAGAGGGCTAGTGAAAAGAAGCAAGAGAAAAGAACTAGGAAATATAGAGTAGATCAGATTGTGGCTGGACCACTGACCAGACAAGGTGTAGGGGTGTTCCATACTAATCAGGACAGGTAAAATATGGGCTGGGTCTACAAGGTGCACCGGGGGAAAGAGCAGTCAGGGACATTTGGCACCTGGCAGGAATGAAGCCATCTTGGTAGGAGCAAAGATGACAAAAAGGAACACAGAAGGAACAAATTCAAACACTTGTCATCAATTTTGAGCTTGTTAGTTAAGTGCATACCTTGCATGTGAGACGCCCAGGTTCAATTCTTGACACAATATGAGGAGAAACTCCTGAGCATCTCTGGAGAAATCCAAGAGCACAACAGGAGGAGTAACCCTACCACTGTTTGGGTATGCCTCCCCCACAAAACATAAGCAAAACAAAATAGGACAGTCAAAATCATCACGCATTGTCACAGGAGTGCTGATCATTGAAACACTGAAACCCTTGCACAATGGTTAGTAATTAGTTGGCATTTGACAATTAGATGGTAACTGTGCCATGATCTCGAGTCTAACCCATACTAACCTGGCCAATCCCTTGGAGTTTCTCCTCTTATAGCAGATCATCTTCGGCTGCTACAGGGATGATGCCTGACTTGTGGGACACCCTCTTGCCCTTCCTCCTGCAGGTGGGGACATTTTTGGTCTGCTACCAGCCCCATCATTTTCAGCTATTTAACATTTTGCTATCATCCCGTGGCAAGTGTCATCAGAGGACAAAGGATTCACATCATATGGTAGGGACTTGCTTTTTTTTTCTTTTGAAGGAGCAAAAAAAAAGTCCCTTGGTTGTTCTGAACAGGCCAGGGCTCAAAGCTTGAAAGGGCTGATGTGACTGTGAGGTGGAGAATGCTACATAGAGAGATCTAGGAAGCAGGAGTCCAGTCGAGATCGTTGTTAGAATCCTTCAGGAATCTTTCAGAAATGGTGTGACTGGGAGTCGAGACGCTAGAACTGGTCATGTTCCACTGTGCTTGGGAAACAGAGCTGAGAGTATTTGCAAATCGATCACAAAATAAAGAAAGACAGGAAATAAGGATGATGATGATGATAATGATGATGATGATGATGATGATGATGATGATGATGATGGTTGGGATCTGGGCTAACAGAACATGGAGTTCCACTAGCACAGATTAGAATGACTGTGGGTTCCAGTCTTTGCTGGGATATTCATTGCAATCCTGAGTTTTTGGACTGAGCTACACCCAGCAAGACTAAGATGGTGGACGGCTTTTGACCTAAACAATTGGGAAAGATTGTCTCTGTATACTGAGATGTGGACCTGTAGGAGCAATTTGGTTGGAAAGATCTTTCACTGGATATAAGATTAGATATTCATATGCTAGCCAAGGGACATGAGAACTACATGTTGGAAGTTTGTGTTTAAAATCCTGACATTGGTATTGGTGATGGTGGACTGTAGGTAGAGCTGATAGTGGTGATAGTGGAAGTGATGGAGGTGATGGTGTTGATAGAAGAAGGGGTGTCAATTGTGGTTGTGGTAGTGATGGTGTGATAGAGGTAGAAGTGGAAGTGTTGGGATTAGTGGAAGCTTGTGGTTGGTGGTGGTGGTAGTGATGATGGTGGTGGAGGTGGTGAGGAGGGTGTGGAGTTACAAGGAGCCAGTGAAAAAAATGACAAACAATTAAGAAATTAAAATTCTAACACTGAGTGAGGAATAATGGGATAACAGGAGAGAAATGAAGAGATGAAAGGAATAAGCCCTTGATGAGCTTAAAAACAGTAAAATGAAACAACAAAATGGAAAACTAGGAAAAGAGTTAAAACAAAAGCTATCTGTGAAAAGAGAAAGATGGCGAAAAGATGCTCTGGCAGCCAAGTGCGGACGTAGCTCAGGGGAGGAGGATGGTCCGATCAACTCTAAGTGTATTCATCTAGTTATCAATCAATGAAGACAAAGGCTCGGAACTGTCACTGCTGCCACATCAGCATTGGAGGCCTTGTCACGAAATAGCTCAGTTGGGAGAGTGTTAAGACTGAAGCACTGGAGGCCTTGACAAGAGCTGCTGAGGTCCCACCTTGGGGACCAGGGTCAGGTGGTGAGGGATCAAGAGTGCAGAGAAAAAATTCTTCCCCGTGGAAACATGAAGAGGCAATGATTGAAAGGAAAAGTTTGAGATACCATTTACCTTAAGGTAAACACTATTCTTCACATTGGTGTGGGAATGATCCCAAAGGGAGGAGAACCATAAAGGTGGGCAATGGAACCGGTGTGACCAGAGTAGAGTGAAGGGAGGTCAAGGAAGAAGGGAAGTAGTTCAGGTGGAACATGGGGAGAGCATTGGGGGGCAGGTGCAATGGGTAGGTTTCACCTGCTCATGAACTATTATTATCCAGCTCATACAGGGACCCCCAAATGGCTGATTTATTGGTGGATTCAGCATTTTTACAGGTATTTCTTTACTGGAATTTTACAAAGAACCAAACTCTAATTTATACTGATTGCATAGTCTACCTGAACCCGCTCCATTTTTCCACTAACATAAAACTGAACCATTTTTCCTTGACTTCATTTTAATCCATCAATGTTCACCAAAAAAATCTGTTTTATCAATTTGGCCCCCCTATTTTGCAGCAGCAACACCTAGTGGTACTGTGGGTTTACTTCTGGATCTGTGTCAAGAATTATTCCTGGTGATGTGCAGTGGACCATATGTGGTGCTGGGGGCCAAAGTGGGTTTGGTCGCATGTAAGGCAAGGACCTTACTGCCTGTACTGTCTCTCTGGCCCCTCAATTTTGGCATTTGGTATTACTTCCTGATGGTGCTCTCTTCTTATATGACTCTTAACTACCTGTCTAAATTCTAGTCCCTTCTTGCTTTTGAACACCTGTTAAGATTTTGTTCAGAATCAAGCAAAGAGAAAACGGTCAGCACAGACTAAGAGATAATGTATGCAATTCTAAAACAGAAACACATCTATGGACCAAGTATTATCTACACCGCCTGCTTTAGCATCTAATGCAATAAAAAGCCAAACCCTCTGACAAACAACCCAGAGAATAAGATTAGAACACAGCTTCTTCTCCACCCCACTCTCCTATATCTGTCTTGTCAACACATGTAAAGCTCTCAAAAGAGCATCTGAGCAGAGAGAAAATTTGGAAGAGCATATACAATCCCAGTGACATGTGCTCAAATGTGTGTATGTGCGCATGTACACGTGCAGGAGCACATACACATTCAAGTGTACTGGGGAGGGACTGTGCAGAGGATATTTCTTTGCCCCTTTGCCCCATTATGTGGATAGAGAGGGAATTAGCTGGCCTCAAGGCCAGAGGTCAGGGAGAGGACAGAGAGCACAGTGGGCTTGGATATTCTCTCCAGGAATCTTGTTTGTTTAGGGCAGCAAGAGCTTTTTTCCAGGTGATGTGAACACCTTTGTTAAGACCATGTGCTAAGTTAGAGAATGCTGGCTATGGTGGTCTAGGAGGCCGTTTCCCGTGTATTACAAAAAAGCTAGTCTCTTCACCTCAACTGAAAAACACACGATAACTATATCTTTGGACCCAGGGAGGCAGGGAGAAACAATCTCCACTGGTCATGCTTTGTTGTGCATTTTCCAAACAAGTGTTCTGGACTACTGCAACCAACTCTCACAAGATTACAGCATTCTAGAGCCACTAATTGTGAATGCTGTCAGGGACTTGGAAAGTGCATCTCACACCACCTTTTTATGTTCTGCACGAGATGGTTTGCATTTCTGAACTCTTGAACCAGTGCTCTGTGTCTCACTTTTGGTGAACTTGGGGCTATCAAAAAATTAAAAACTACAAATCTAGGGGCCGGAGCGATAGCCCAGCGGGTAGGGCGTTTGCCTTACATGCGGCCGGCCTGTGCCGGCCTGGGTTCAATCCCGGCATCCCATATGGTCCCCTGAGCACCGCCAGGAGTAATTCCTGAGTGCAGAGCCAGGAGTAACCCCTGAGCATCGCCGGGTGTGATCCAAAAAGCAAAAAAAAAAAAAAAAAAAAAACTACAAATCTAGCTTGTGAGCTGGTCACCTGGGAGAAAGGGCAAAGCTTGGGATCCACATGCCAACTTCCTGGGACCAAGTTAAACTCCTCCAATGACCAGACCTAGTAAGTTATATTGATGGGTTCAATTATGATCCAGGGACATGAATGCACCCAAAATTATTTCACTCCAGTCTCTTTGTATATGGAGACTTTCTTCTATAGTTACAAAATTAATATGATATGACTCATATGCAACCAAGAAGTTGAAAGGGAGAATCGCTGAGGGAGGGTAAGACTCATAGAAGGCTACATGGCTAAGATTAACTTTATCCTCAAAGTCCTAGTTAATGAGGAAGGATTCTGTCACTGGCATTGAATAAAGGAGTCTTCTCTAAGATTTAATGCCTGTTGGAGATGGGGCAATGTGCCAGGAAGGGAAAATTACATTTCCCAGTTTCCTTTTCAGCATGAGAGACCACATGACCTATGTCCTGAATAATAATAGGCAAATAGAAATTATAGAATAAGACTTCCAGAACATTCCAATGAAAGGCTAATGAAGAACTTTTAATTGAGCAGCTAGAAGGTTAATTTATCTAAAAAAAATTAGATATAAAAATTTTAATAGAAAACAAATGCTCATTGCTCCTCCTTTTCCCCTAGAATAAAGGGATGGCTTGAGTGTGTCCATCTTGGAACTCTAAGGTGGGCTTGAAGAGAGAGAAGACAGAGTCAGTTCTCCTGATTCAGCTGGAGTTTTGCACTGGCTCCAGCTCCAACTGCCTTTCAGACATGAGTCTACACATGCAGAGAGGAATACCCCCTCTGTAAGATTACTCCCACGTCGTTAGGACCCTGGAATTGCTGTCTAAATGGCAGCAGAAAAGGGCCGAGCAATAGTGCAGCAGGTAGGGAGTTAGCCTTGCACCACGGCCTACCTGGGTTCGATCTCTGGCATCCCATATGGTCCCTCAAGCACTTCCAGGAGTAATTCCTGAGTGGAGAGCCAGGAGTAACCCCTGAGCATTGCCGGGTGTGACCCAAAAAGCAAAAATGTATAAAATAAAATAAAATAATAAAATTAAATAAAACAATAAAACAAAAATAAAATAAATGGCAGCAAACCAATTCTAAGGGTTATGTATTTTCTCCCTGGTGTATCCTTCCCTCAAGTGGTCTGTATAATCACTATATATTCCCTACTTTCTGGAGTGCACCACTGGAAGATGGTCAGTCAAGGTCTTTCTGAAGAAATACAATTTGAGAAACGACCTCAATAAAATAAGGGATTGAACCTCAGAAAATGGAACCTTAAGTATAGAATTCTTACATGAGCAAAGATGACAGTGTTTCAGGAAGTTGAGGGGCCTGCCCTTCCCTAAAGAGTTGGTCTTGTAGCATGTGCCCAGAATTCCTTCTGCCTGATTCCTGTCATAGCTGGCCCTAACCCTTAGGGCTTATTTCTTAGTAGCTGTATAATATCACTTCCCAAAAAACATTTGAAGTCAGCCAAATTCTGAATTTGAGTTATTCATAATTAGCCCTTCACCCTCTCTTAACTGTTCTCTGAACCATTCTTAACCTAATGTGGCATTGACAGGGGTTTTGTGGGGTCAGAAGGCTGTTGTGTATTATCTGTTTCCATTGCCATTCCCTCCTCCCTGGAACATAGTTTTCTTTCATCTCAGACTAATTTCTTCCAGGCCCTGGCCTCATTTGCTCACTGGGTCTTTGGCATACCAGTCTGGGACGAGTTTGATATGGTCCCTGGCCTGAAGGCTGGGGACAAATGAAATGACCAGCAGCGGAATTCACAGTCTCAGGAATTATCAGTGAACTCTCTGAGTCAAGTGACCACTAACCTGGCTGAGTACAGCACATTTGAGTATCTTGGAGTTCTTCCTCCAGACAAAGCAGGAAGGTAGTGAGGAGTATGGAAATTAACTAACGATAGGTAGGAGAAATCGTATAAACATTGTCCTTTCACTCTCCTGAAAAAGATTTTCTGCACAGAGAAGATAGCAGGTGTTCATTAAAATGGGCTTCTTGCTCTTTAAATCCATTATACAGTGATAAGAAAACATTAATTGCCTTGACTGCAAATACATCTCAGCCATTCAGTTATACCTTGGAAAGGATCCTAGTTGGCTCAGAGAATATTCACGAGAACATAGGAAATACAGTGGTTCTCCAGGACTATCTCTGAGGATGTAAAGAAGAGCCAGCAGTGATTAACACATTTGTGCAGAATCAGATTAGAAATGACCATTACTTCTTCCTTCTGAAAGGGACTAGGATTGGTGGGGTTGGGAGAGAATGGTCAGGGAAGGGATATTAGCAACAAGAGACACACAACTACACTCTTGTGGAAACATCTAGAAGATTTCCATAGAGATTCCAATATGGTCTGACACAATGGCTAGTCCATCTGTGGTCTAGCATTCAGGCAAAGGTAGGGTGTCCCTCAGGAAAGGCTTGTTTCCTTTGGAATAAACTCAGGGAAATTCTGCAGGGCTTGTTTATGTTGGCCACATGCAGTGAGTGAAATGCCTAAGAGAGGGCAACCTCCATTCAGAGGTTCCTAGTCAATGCCAGTGATTAGAAGCTACCGGATGGAGTGAGACAGCAGGCAATTGGAAATTGATAGACTCCTGGATTAGTTTTCAGGGTATTAGTACTTTCATGCAGAGAGAATACAATGTTTTATATGTATTATACACACACACACATATCTTGCTACAGGGTAGCTTCTCGACTCCAGGACTAGAGGGCCCAAGGGGAGGTTCTAGAGTATCATAGGAGTGCAAATGGGGGTAATTTAGAGAAGGGGAGTGGCTGGCTATAACCTTGTATGAATTATTCTCTAAGATGCAGCTGTGCAGAGTGGGGTGCGAAGAGGCAAGAGCAGTAAGTGATCATGGGAGCTGTCACTGTGAGCTCACTCCTGAGCCACTTCCCCAGTCTCCAGTGGACAAACACCCCCCACATTCTTCTTACTTCCCTCCTTCTCCTCTAGCTTTTTGTGACCATTATGGCCAGGTTCCAGGGACTCTTCTGCCTTTGGGCTCCTGAAGATAATGAACACTGTGCCCATTTGCCTGAAGAGGAGATAAGACCACTAGGGAGTCTGGAAATAGAGTCTAAAGGTCTCTACGGCTGATGCATGTGTCAAGGTTAAAATTATTGGTCTCTGGCAGCAAATCAGAAATGAGCATTCCAGGAGGAACAAAAGCTTAGGAAAGGATCACAGAAATAGAGGTGATAATTGATTTGTTTGGCCAAAAGCAGAGAGTTTGAAAAATTGACTAAATGGGAAAAATCAGGATGGGGTGTGGTGGGATGGGGGTGGGGCGGAGGACAACTAGCGGGAAGACAGGGAATGGAGAATGACCTGGAGACAGGTCTTTTTTTTTTTATTATACTACAGCGAGATATACAATTACAAAGATGTTCATAACTGGGTATCAGTCATACGGTGTTCTATACTCATCCTTCCACCAGCGCATTTCCCACCACCAATGTCCCCTGATTCCCTCCCCTTCCCCAGGCAGCCTCTATAGCAGGCAGTTTTCCTTGACTCTCTCTCTCTCTCTCTCTCTCTCTCTCTCTGATACAGTTCTTATTTTCATTTCTGCCTCATGAATGTACTCACCAAGTATCCTTGAGTTAAGACTGAGAACCTTAGAATTCAATAGTCTTGTCCAGGGGCTAGAGCAATGTACAGCAGGCAGTGCATTTGCCTTCCATGTGCCTGACCCAGGTTTGATCCCCCGGCATCCCATATAGTCCCCGAAGCACCACCAGGAGTAATTCCTGAGTGCAGAGCCAGGAGTAACCCCTAAGCATATTTCTGGATGTGATCACCCCACCCCACTCCACCCCTGCAAAATAGTCCTGATGGGTAGATTCTCAGTGAAATAACAGAACCTCTTTTGTTTATATAATTTGGTAGATTGATAATCTTCTTTGTCTATTACCTGACAAGATTCTTATCTCTCTTTCTTCCCTTTAAATACTCTCTCTTTTAATTTAACTATCTTGTATAATTAATGGCAACTTCAAATTGCTCTTGCAAATGGATTGAAAAGACAAATATTGGGGCCAGAGTGACAGCACAGCAGGCAGGGTGTTTACCTTGCACACAAATGACCCAGGTCCGATCCCAGAATCCCATATGGTCCCCAGAGCACTGCCAGGAGTAATTCCTGAGTGCAGAGCCAGGCATACCCCGAGTATTGCTGGGTGTGACCCAAAAAGCAAAAAAATAAAGAGACAAATTTTATACATCTTTTCAAAAAATTTTAACTAAGAAAACTTTCTATATTTTTTGGAGGGAGTTTCCTAACAGTGCCCAGGGTCCCAGAGGTGTTCATGGCAGTACTCAGTCAACATGGCTGGAAGGTTTAGTGCTCAGCCCTGGGAAGGGAGGGTGTGTTCCTCTGACCCAGTGTTTCTGGGTCCAAGCAGAGCAGAGAGAGATATTCTTATACCATCTTTTCATGCCAAACTATATCCCACCAACAAGGGGCAGAGAAAGGGCAACATAACATCTGTTCAACTTAAATTACCAACTGAGTTGCTGTTTTTCAAAGTGCTTTAACTCGTCCTTTCATTCCTAACTGGAAATGTATTTGAAACTACAATCTTCACTGATAGATGAATATTCTTTGTTAGAAAGTATATTTTTTTTGCCTATCAGCTCTAAAGGTTGCTTAGACTTTCCTGAGAATTCCTGGCTTATAATTGCCTCCATGTGGCATGACTGGAGGGTAGCGGAATTCTAGAACCGTGATCTTGGATTCAGGAAGTGCCATGAAGCCCTGAAGAACTCGTTCAAATATCTGTAGAAAAGTATGTTTTTTGAGAAGATTTCAGTCTTGATGATGAAGCTTTTCAATCTGAAAAGTCGGCCCAGCTCCCACAATAGGCTTACCTTTTTTTTCTTTGGTCAATATGTATAAGGAACCACACAAGGAAACCACAAAACCATGAAAAAATTAGTTTAGATTAATGCATTTTCTGAAAATCATGGTCTAGCAACTGAAACTTCTATGTGGGCATCACTTGATATGTTTTTAATGGAGTTGGTGCATGTTTTTAAAAAGTATCACTACATACTTACTCAACATCAAAGGCAGGCATTGGTTTGAAAAGTCTAAGATACATTCACAGAAGGGGCTGGGGAGGGGGTGCAGGGTTCAATGGGGGGGGGTGCTGAATCATTCTTTAGCGAATCCTGCACTGTCAGAGTATGCTGGGATGCCCTGACAAAATCCGGGAGCAGGGTCAGGGATCTCCTTTTGCCCCAGGGGATCAGCGGCTGGTGGACAGAGAAAGACGTGAGAATCCAGTCAAGTTTCAAAAGGCTTTACTCTCACAAGTTCTGGTATACAATTCAATAACAGGAAAACCCCAGAATTTAGGTTCTTAGCTGGGCCCTGGCCACTAGTAAATTTACAATTGTAGTCCAAGATGGTCACTACCACGTGCAAAGACCCAACAAGGAAGAGAGAAGGGAGAGGAGGGAGAGGAAGAAAAGGCAAAAGACAAAAAGGAGAAAAGGGCAAAAAGCATGAAAGAAAACAGGCTACAGTTTTTATAACTTTTCAGCCCAGATCAGCCCACATCAACAGAAAGCGGTTAGGGTCAATCCCTCTCAGGTAACTTCTCCCAGGACCTCACCTAGATCCACTGAAATGTTAATATTGCCCCAGTCAAGGTTGCAGGGCCTTGGTAGATGGGCGAAAAGGACATCTGAGATTAACTGTATCTCAGAATACAAAGGCATACATCTTTTTTTTTTAATTTCTTTTTTTTTCTGTTGTGTGTTTTTTTTTAAGTATTTTATTATACCACCATGAGATATACAAATAAAAAGATATACAATTAAAAAGTTCATGTTTGGGTTTTGGTCATACAGTGTTTCAGCACCCGTCCCTCCACCAGTGCCCATCTCCCACCACCAACGCCCCCGGTTCCCTCCCCCCTTCCCCCAGCCCACCTCCATGGCAGGTTCTTTATTTCTTTCCCTTTCTCTCTCTTTCTCTTTTCCTTCTCTTCCAGACTATGGATTACAGAACATACATTAAAAGGTTGTCATTTGAATCCTTTTGCCTCTATTTAATGCTCAGCTCTAGGTTGGCATTAGTACCCTCGACTATTATTAGCACCCTGTTCCATTTTCTGTCTTACCTAAACTCTGACTCCCACACGTTTGTGATAATTTCCACCTTTGACAAGACCTCCCGATATATGCTTCACTTGACCTTGGATATTGGTATCATAATATGTACATATATATTTATGCCATGCAAATAAATGCAGTCATTCTGTATCTGTCTCTCTCCTTCTGGCTAATTTCGCTCAACATAATCTTCTCCATGTCCATCCATTTATAGGCAAATTTTATAACTTCATTTTTCCTAACAGCTGCATAGTCAAAGGCATACATCTTTACCATTGGATATTCTACAGCCAGGTATATATTTCTCCAAGCCTTCACAAGATTCTCATCTTTACTTCATAGTTGTTTTGTATATTAGCCTTTAGACTTATTAGAGATCCATGCTTGCTTGCTTGGAGGCAAACAGCATTTCTCTCTGGTCTAATTATTTAGAGATTCAACATGGCCAGATAAATATACTGGTAAGATCTATTTAGTCCCATGGCGATTGTGGTAGCATGAGAGAAAATATTTATACCAGCCAACATAGAATAAATAGTAAGATATACTGCCACATTCAAACTGTTTTCTGCTCCTTTTCTACAAAGTGACCTGTAGAAATAACTCCAGGAACATGCAGAGGCTCTGGGCAACAGTGTACTGCAACACTGCACAGTGACGTGAAGCTTGAGGTCTTCCTGGGTAGTTTACTTCTATGGTAACCCAGTCTGGAAGGAGAGTTTGGTGAACGGTGAATATGTTGATGTGAAGAATATCCTCCAGGCTATTCCTGCGGTCTCTGCAGAGATGATTTTTGCATATATATTTTATGTCTCAGAGCATAATTCCATTTCCATCAGTGGGATTAGCCATCCAGTGGGAAGCAGGTAGGTCTGTGAAGGGAATGCTCACCTTTCAGCTCAGGTTTTATTTTATTTTACAATGATCACATTGATTTAAAATAAAAAAGGTTATCATCGAGATATTTATTTATACTAACCCCCCCAAATTGATTTTGTTTCCTTCTAGTCTTGAAAAGGAAGGACCAAATAACCTCAATGTAAGTATTTTTGGCCTCAAGGAAGAGGAAGCTCTTTTTCATGGTAAACCTTAGTGTTTCTTTGAAGTATAAGATTTGCTATTTTATACTTAGTTCAAAGAAACTAGGTGTAATTAACCAGTGAGCCACATACCAGTGGCTCAATAGTAAAGCATATGCCTTGCATGTATCAGCTCAAGGGTTCAATTCCCAGCACCACAAAAAAATACACACTCCCACTTAGTGTGTGGAGCGATGACAACTGGGTCTAAAACTGAAAGACTAAGGAAGAAAAATTCCACAAATTATCTCACAGAGGTGAGCACTTGGATATTTAAAAATATTTACATCTTCCCTTTCCCCTTCTGCTACATGGTCTAAATCTTTGATGTTTATGTCTTACCTTTACAATGAAATCTAATAAATGATACTTAAAATTAGTGTAAGTGGTTACATTTGTGTAACAGGACCACAGATAGAAGAAGCCAAAAATTTAACTATTCTTATTTCTTATTTGGGTAAAGAAACAAAGAATGGTAATATTCTGAATATTTGCTCCCTATTTTTTTATAATGAAATTCTAAAGGATATAAGACTTTTCCCTCAAGAGTTCAAGATGGTTTTCATGTT
This sequence comes from Cryptotis parvus, assembly GCA_021461705.1. Classification (NCBI taxonomy): domain Eukaryota; kingdom Metazoa; phylum Chordata; class Mammalia; order Eulipotyphla; family Soricidae; genus Cryptotis; species Cryptotis parvus. The sequence continues at coordinate 157,580 of JAJIBD010022486.1, forward strand.
CACTTTATTATTTTTTTAAAACTATTTTACTTGCTTATTTTGAGGCCATACTTGACTGTGCTCAGGACTGACTCTTGACTCTGTGCTCAAGGGCTGCTCTTGGTGGGTTCAGGGGGCCCTTATATAAGGGGTAAAGGATCAAACTCAGGTTGGCAGCATGCAAGGTGAGTACCCATCCACTGTTCTGTCACTCTGACCCCAAGTTTTGACTTTATCTTTAAATTCAGGAAGCACCTCCCATGTTTGTAGCCAGCTTCATGGGTGCTTTGGAAAGTTGTTCTTACTTAGCCAAACTCCTACCTTGGTTGTGTCGAGCAGGCATGGGTGGGAGTCACAGCAGTGGTGAGAAAGCTCAGAGACATTTGGGCGTTGGGGGGTGAAATAATACCACTCCTAACTGTGATGGGGAAGAGAGAAGCTGGGTTCTTTTAGGACGTGCAGGGAGAAACCACAAGTGATCAGATCGCTCACATTCCAACTAGTCTCTGCCCTAGAGCAGGAGATAAAGCAACCTTGGGCGACCTTGTCCACACACCCCATCTTTGGTTCCTTAGAGGAAGGGGCATAGGGCAGGTCAAGGCAAAAGCCCTATACTCAGTGGAAGCGACATGGAATCCCTGCTCCCACTATGAACCCCCTTGACCTTGAAATGTATTCCCCCCATAACCTCCTTCAGCTACTAGGCATCAAGAGATTGTTTCTGCTGTTTTTTCCTCTCTTACCTCTTTCCCCATATGATCAGAAGCTTCACAAGGGCCGAAATCTTCCCTGTCCCAAGTATAGGATTCCACAGATCTAACACAGACTCTGACAGAGCAGAATTTGGGTCAACAGTTTTGAATATGTGTTTTTATTTTGTTTATTTATTATTTATTATGAAATTAAAGAAGAAAATCCAGAATATTTAAGTGAGCAGTGAGCTTACATGGTGGCAGTGGTGGGACATAGGTGTGGCTGGCCTTCCCTATAAAGGACCTGTAATCTCTGAGTAATTAATGCCCCTGAAGGACAATTTTTCTCCTAGTGGCCCCTGTAGTTTTTCTCTCCAATTCACTGAAGACTGCTGCAAAACGAGAGTGGCACAATGATTGGAATATAGGGTTAAGTAGTAAGAGTAAACACTAAAGTGTAGTATGATCTGAATTGATTTTCAGGTCACTTGTACTGGAGTGGCTGAGACTGTGAGTGTCCGCTGATCTTACAAAATGGAATCAATGCTCTGAGATATGAATCAATGCTCTGGTATCTGGGATAATCCTGCACATGGCCGGTGGGAGGGATCCAGGGCATACTGAGGGGTCCCGTAACCTGTCCAGCTCACAGGGGCCTCAAATTCCTGCCTCTAAGCATGGGTTTCTCTGTAGTTTCCATCTTGGCACTGACCTGCAAGGATTTGGGCTGATTCAGAGCCAGGGGACAGGGAACAGCAATGGGGTCGAGATCTGAGAAAAGAAACGAACATTAACCCTTGCTTCCAGATTTATCTTGTATACTTCTCAAGCACTAGGGATCCTGGGGATAACCAGGTCTGACAGTTCAAAGTCAGGCCCCAGCAATACCAAGACCCACCTTGGCCCACCAGGGTCATATGCAACAATGCTAAGGAGATATTGGGCAGCAGGTATGCCATACAGTGCTGGGGATTGAGCTCAGGTCTTTGAACATGCAAGACATACATTCTAGTCCTTTCACCTTTCTTCCCAGTCCACATCTGTCTTGTTCCCCCTCTTCCTTTCTCCAGGACACTCTAAGAATAGTATGTGTGTGCTGGTGGGTAGCTCCCTAGATTAGAAGACCCAGGAGGTAATTCCCAGGGATGCCATTTCTTGTGGCCTCTGCATCTGGACCCTGAGAACAATATGTGGCCCCTTGTACGTGCTACACAGATATCTGTATAAAAGAAACCAGGAGAAGCATCTTTAGAAAGAATGTTTACGTTCACTTTATTATTTAAATCTGAACTTACATAAAATGATGGGAGGGTGTGTATATTGAGCTCAAAGTAGCCCCATGACATGAACTGGGGACAAGCCCAGGTTTGGACCTGCGGATCCAAGGGCTGTGACTCTCAGACCTGTGTCTTAATTTGCATCCACAGAGCCTGCAACAGCTCCACTGAAAGCAATTCAGCGCTTTTCTTGGAGTGATGGTTGGAAGGAGGGGTGAAGTCTTAGGATGGGGCTACGCCAACTCTTCTCACTCCAGCTCACAGCCATCTTAATGAAACAGGTGACGGAGGGAATACAAGGAGGGCTGTGGTGCCTGGGAATTCTGGGCTAGCGTAATCCAGTTCTTTTCCTGATTTCCAAATGGGGGACCCCCGAAGGATGCAGCTCAAAAGGGGGACCTAAAAGAAACTTAAGCCTGAAGTTTCTGATAAAGCAGCATCTTCCCTCTTTGCAGCGCTCACACTCCTTCTCTTCTGCACACACCAGGCAGGCCAGGCCGAGGCAGAGGAGCAGACATACCCCTGGAGCAGACCCGGGACAGTGAGCCTGGCTGCCGCTCACAGCCATGTGAGCCAGTGTGCTCACACATTGGTGTGCTGAGAACCCTCCGAGGCCACACTGCCAGGCTGGCTCCGACCCGAGGGGGCCGCACTGGCTGCCCTGCTCCTCCGGCTGCCACGACCGTCGCCCTGGCTCCGTTGTGTGGGCTCATCCATCAGCTTGACCTTCTCGTGCTCCTCCTTCAGGAAGAAATCCACCAGCAAGCTTTTCTCTTTCTTGATCTGGTCACTGATATCCGTGGGGATATCCGGGATCATCCAATCCACAAGGACGCTGAGGAACATCACAAGGTTCTGCAGGAAATCAAGGAGAGGGTGGGGTTGAGAGGAGTAGCCCGGCCTGGGGGATGCCAGGGCATTCAAGGGAAGAACATCACAATGGAACCAGCAACCGGGCCATGCTGAGCACACATACATTATTATCAGAAAATTCAAGAAACAAGCTGGGATAGACTTCAAAATAGAACTATATAATCCATTCCACATTTTTTAAAAAATCACACCTTATTTGACAGGTCTGAAGCAGGTGCTCCCTGGAATTCCCCTGGCTCTGAGTACTAAGAGATGCTGACCTCAGCTGTGGGCAACCCCGTCCCACTGTGCCCCCATGAGACAATAAGATCACTCCTCTCCCCGAGGTTAGATGTGTCAGGAGTGGGGATCCCAAACCCAGAGCCTCATAAGAGCCTCACTTTGCCCTTCGCCTTATGGAATGTATGGCCTTGGCCTGCTGGGAAGTGGCCACAGTGCCCACAGCCTTTCCGGGGCTTTCTCTGGCTCTTGTCTTCCTTTGAGTTGAGCCCCCTGTCAGTTGAGTGCTGACCTTTGGCTTGGGCACCAAGTTCTGGCCTCTGCTGACCACACCCGCCATTCTCCTCTCCCCCTTCTCCTGCACTCTACTCTGCTTGATCTGCCCCAGGACCCCTTGGGGTCTAGCTTGGCTGGCTCAGTTGTGCTGGTGAACACAAGAGAAAGTTTGTCTCCAGGAAATGTCTGACTGTCAAGGGGAAGATCGGGTATAAATGGGCAAACCCCAGTTCCTCTCTGCCCCTCCCCCATACCCCCTCTGTGCCTTCTGATCCTTTCCATCCTGCTATCTGGGGGTCAGGAAAGAAGCCCAGGAAAAGGCAGGCAGAGCCCCTCTTCCAATGCCACCAAACACCCTGCAATCCAGAGCCCGGGAGGATACCCACTATTGTGTGCGTGTGTGTGTGTGTGTGTGTGTGTGTACATTTTGTCTCTGCTCTCCTTCACTCACACCTCACCATGAGTGGAATGTGACACGTGACCCACAGTAAAGTGAGGAGACCCCAGGGCTGAGCCGTCTGTCAAAGGTATCGCCCCATCTCTCCCGAGGAAGAATAGCTGTCTTCTTTCCATGAAAGATGAACCGGTAAGCTTCCCCACTTCCTGGGCAGGGTCCGGGGCTCCAGGATACCTTAGAGCCCCCCCAGAGAGCTGCATGCAGGGCATATAAAAGCCTGCAGGAGTCTGAGAAAAGACCTGCAGGACCCCAAAGTGGGCTTGGGCTCTCTGAGCAACTGGAGCCTGCAGCTATTGTGAGCAATAGGAATCACCCGCTCAGGGCTGCTATTCAGGCAGGCCAGGCTCCATGGTACTGCAGCTCTTTCCACCAGATGTCACAGGGACCAACTCAACCCCAGAAAAGGAGCGGGGAGCCTGAGGAGAAAGGTCCAGAACTGGATCCCTTTCACAGGCTGCAGAGACCAAACTGAACTCTTGACCAGCCCTTGACCAAGACTGGTCCCTGTCTCTCTTCCTACCTGCCTTTCTTTGCTGGGGCTTGTATGAGACTCCATCTTCCCGCCACCCTGCAGGTTAAGCCCACATCTCTCGGGTATCCTACCTATGGGGAAAGGCCATCACCTTTTAGAGGGACTTTTATGAGAATGTATTCTGCCTCCCCTGGGAAGGGTCCCCATTCAACTTCTGGTCCTCACCTGCCATGCAACAGCCCCACTGCTCCCTCAGGGTCACGCAAACCTGCAGATGAAGGCCAGGGAGGAAACAGGGCCCGTCCCCATTCTCCCCCCTGCTGCTACCTGGATTGAAACTGGCTATTTCTGATCAGAGCAATTTACCTGGAATATGATGACAAATGCCAGTCGTGCAGATAGAACTGACCAGTACTGTTTGGAGAACTCGTATGGGTTCGGGGCCCAGGGTGGTTCTCGGTAATCCTTAAACCTGCCCAAAGACAAATGTGTGGTCAGACAAGGAGAGAAAATGGAGAGGACAGAAAAGCACACGCAGGCACAAAGCAGCAAGAGTTCTCTAGACTCTCAGACTTGGGAGACGGGGGCCGAGGGGAGGAATCCAGGCCATCCAAGGGTAGAAAAGAACCCAAATTCCTCAAAAACAAAGCTAGAAATGACGTTGGGGTGGGGGGTTGGCTCTAACCAGTGCTGCCCTGGTGCTTGGGGCATCAAACCCAGGCTTCCCGCATGATGCAAGGCAAGGGCTTCAGCTCTCTGAACCATCTCCCCCATCCCCAACCTAGAAATGTCCCCAAAGTTTTATGGAGTATCTAGACACTGCCCACTCTCTCCATCCAGTCAGGAAGAGTCCAGGAATGAGGAAAGCAACCTAAGATAAGGGGTTTGGAGGGTCCATCTGGATCCCAGAAGAAGAAGACCCCTCACACATACATCCAAGTTCTCTGGAGCCTACGGTTGGTGAGAATACAAATGCCAGGACAGAGCTCTAGGCTTCAACCTCAACTGGCTCTGTCTTGTAGGGGGTCGGCTACACAGGAGAGCTGCAAAGGTGGAGCCAAAGAAAGGAAACTAGGAAACTACAGAGCAAACCAGAGGTGCATTGAGTTTGCAAAGGTGGGGTGGGGGTTATAATGATTCCTGGGTCACAATGGGCCTGACCCTTCTCGTTATGATCTGTCCCTGGGGTGTAAGGTCCAAAATGCTACGGTTGAGGCAAGCTCCCCTTCTTTCTGAGTCTCGTGGGGAAGTCAAGGGGATCTCTTCATTGTTATGACTCCCCCATTCTGGAATGACTCTCCTAATAAAATGACCCACTTACTCAGACTCACTATATTTGTTTTCTAAGCCTAGAAACCATGATAAGTGCTGGAGAACAATGGCCTCCTCAAGGTCCTGTCCATGCAACTGAACAACCTTGAAACTCAGGAAAGAAAAAACAGTGCTGGGCTGGCGGGGGCAAGGCACTAAGCTAAGCACCAAGAAGTATGTGGTGTGTTGGGGTAAAGGGGACAGGATGGTGGAGTGAGGGGAACACGGCACTGAGTTGGGGGAAACTGAGAAGATAAATTCAATGCCTGAGCTTTCCTGATAGTTTTTTTTCTGGGCTGATGTTTATGACTATATTTTTAGGTGGTTACTGTTTCCCCACATTCAGTAGTAACTGAGGCTTGGAGATCCTCAATCTTTTGGCTGGGATTTCAGGGCTGAGTCAGAAGTAAGTGCCAGGGAAGAATCCCAGTTTGGTGCATTCACACTTGCCTCCTGTTGCCACAGAGACTCCATCAACAGCTGCTGTCTGTGCAGGGAACACCAAAAGTAGGTTGTCTCTTTATTCCCCTTACCTTACCCCCAAACAGCCATCTTCTCTATAAGGTCCCTCTTTAAGAAGGATCCTTCTCATAAAAAAAAATAAAGATAGGAAGGGGCCAGAGCAATAGCACAGTGGGGACGGTGTTTGCCTTACACTCATCCAACCCAGGTTTCATCTCTGGTATCACATATGGTCCCCTGAGCACTGCCAGGAGTTTTACTGAGTGCAGAACCAGGAGTAACCACTGAGCATCACAAAAAGACAAAAAAAGGAAAAGGAAGGAAGGAAGGGAGGGAGGAAGGGAGGGAGGGAGGGAGGGAGGGAGAAAGGAAGGAAGGAATTAGTACAGCAGGTAGGGTGTTTGTCTTGCACATGACCAACTCACGTTTGATCCCAGCATCCTATATGATTGCCTTAGCATTGCCAGTAGTAATTCCTGAGTGCAGAGCAGGGGTAACCCCTGAGCATCACTAGATGTGATGCAAAAAGCATAAACAAACAAACAAAATAGGAAAGTAAAAAGAAAGATGTGCCCAGAGATAGACAAAGAGAGAGGAAGAACATTGGCTACAGAAAGCAATAAATGAGGTGGACATGGAGCCCAGGACCAGTCTGGGAGAGAGACCAGGAAGCCCCTCCCCATCAGACACCCCCTCTCCCAACAGCTGATCCCAGCTGTTACAGGCACTTGGGTTGATATCCGGACGAAAAGCACAGGGAACCGCAGGCCAGCCGCACACCACAGAATTCATCATATTCACCCATAGCTGAGGACAGAAACATGGCCAGCTCCAGATGGTGCTGGCCAACGGCAGAGCAGGACAGCGGCCAAAGGAGCAGGGAAAGTCCAGGATCCCCGACACTCCTGTGCCCACCTCTTGGAGCAGAAGGACATTTATCTTACTCTTCTTAACACCCATCAAGGAAGATCATTGCAAGGGCCCAACTTTCACCGGGGAGAAAACCTGCCCTAGCCCCAGCCCTGAGGCAGCAGGCGAGGTTCATTTCTCTTATTATCTTACTCCAAGCTCAAGGATGAAACAGCTGCTTGCTGACCTCTCGGTAGAAGAGCCGCTACTCAGCTCTCTTTTATCCATTCAGAAAAGAATCCATAAATAATCGAATTCTGGTCCCATCACTGCTACTAACTCTCCTCACAGCTTTTGGAGAAGTCACTTTGCCCGCTCTGAGCGCCCAAAACCTGTTATGAATCTAACAGGCACATCCGTGTAATCAAGGATCTGGGGAGTAGAGAATCACAGACTGTTTCCAACAAGTTCGCTCTGAAAACATCCCTGCTGAGAGAGGGAGGTGGGAGGATGTACAGGGCAAGCTGCTCAGGGAAAAGCAGAGGAAAGGAACAGGATCGAATGAATGAATGAGTTAGACACCATTAGCATCTCTCTTTCCAAGACTTTCTAAGAACTGTGACTTACTGTTGTCAGAAACATAATTGATCTTATGTACATAGATCACTTCAATAATAATGACAGCAATAATACTTATTCCCACTGTTAATACTAGACTGATATTTCTCGATTCTGTCTCGATTCACCCCATTCTATTAGAAATCTATCCTCTCCTCTCCTATTCTGTCCATTCCATCCCCTTCATTCTAATCCATCCTGTTCTATCCGATCTTATTCTTTAAAATGCTGATCATAGCTTACTAAGGTGATTTCCTAAACAGCTCATGACCCACTCATAGTTTGAAAGAAATGGATTCACATAAGTCTGCCACAAGGCAAATGACTGGCCCTTTACATCTGAATAGAAATTCAGGTTTCATTTTTTTTTTTTTTTGCTTTTTTGGGTCACACCTGGCAATGCTCAGGGGTTTCTCCTGGTTCTGCACTCAGGAATTACTCCTGGCGGTGCTCAGGGACCATATGGGATGCTGGGGATCGAACCGGGGCCGGCATTGACCAGCCGCGTGCAAGGCAAAAGCCCTACCCTCTGGGCTATTGCTCCAGCCCATCTGGTTTCATTTTTTTAAAATATTTTTAAAACAATTTTTAAAAACCTTTACTTTGAAAAAGTCAGGTTTAGCAAATGTTTTGACTGAGTAGTGAGAATATGCTAATTAAAGATTACTAATCTATTTTTAAGGCTAGAAATGGAGATAAGAGAGTGGTTGATGGGCTGGGCTGACCTGTATCTATCATTGTTAGAATAACTTTTTTCAAGTAGAAGTACTTTTATAATAATAATAAAAAGCTTCACTGTTTCAAGAGAAGAATGTAAAAATTGCAATATTCAGTTTACACCAATACTTTTTTTCTGCTAAGATTTCACTGTCATTTTAACAAAATGACAGTGTTAATAAGGTTTGCACAATACTAAAACTGGTATTGGCCATTTAGTATTTGCCCAATACTAAAACTGATTTCAAAGGCAACATTATCTTTTAGCTTTTAAAACTACCATTTCAGGGCTAGAGAGATATACAGAGGGTAGGGTGCTTGCATTGCAAGTGGCAAACCCAGATCCCCAGCATTCCATCTGGGACCCTGATTACCACTAGGAGTAATTCCTGAGTTCAGAGTCCTAAGTAACCCCTGAGCATTGCAGTGCCCCCCAAATAACAATAAAAACAACAAAACTATGTACTATATTACCTACACTGGCCTAGCAATCACATGGTTGAATGAATTTCTACAACAGCTAAAGAAATAAGGTGCCCATTCACTCAAATTGTGTTTTGTTGAAACAAACTCAGGAGGGGCCAGAACAATAGCACAATGGGTAGAGCATTTGCCTTGAATGTGGCCAACTTGGGCTCGATTCCGGGCATCCCATGTGGTCCCCCAAGCACTGCCAGGGGTAATTCCTGAGTGCAGATCAAGGAGTAGACCCTGAGCATCGTTACGTGTGACCTCCCCTACCAAAAATAGCAATGAAATAAACCCATGAAACATCTTAAATATTGTCCAAATTCATCTCATATTGATGGACATTCTCAGACATTCTCATGCAGGAAGAATGTCTGAGAAAGGTAGGACTAGGCAGGGGCAAGTGGAAGAAAAGATTCAGAGAGGTTGCCTGAAATGTTTAGGATGTTTTAATATTTGTGTTATTTATTTTGGAGTCTGGGTGGGGAGGGTCACACCCTTGTGCTCAGGGGCTACTCCTGGTTCTGTGTTCAAAGAAGAACCCCTGGCAATGCTTGGGGAACCACATGTGGTGCTGAGAATGGAACTGGAGTTCAGGGCAGGGAAAGCAAGCACCTTCCATCCTATACTATCTCGCAGGCCCTGAATGTTTATAGGAATAGATCAACATATTCCATTTGTCAAGAATTTTTTTCAAAGCAGAAACCACATTTTGGAGACAACTTTGGGCCTTGAGTTTTATGGGTGGGGACAATGGCATGCAGAGAGGACAGAGATGTTCCTTCTTCCCTCTGTATCTCAGTCCCTGCCCCTCCTGATGTCCAGTGACTTTGGCCTCACCATCATTCCTCAAACAAAAGACACACTCCATAAGGGGTGGAAACTTGCTCAGATAACAAACTGGGGATTCTCATTGATTGGCAGGAGCTATGATCAGGTGATAAATCCTTAGACACAGAGTTTTCTTTTTTAAACACAGAAAGAGCTTTTTGTTGCATGCTGCATTGGTTTCTAAGGTATTTCAGCTCCAATAGGGTACATAAAATAATAATAGTTCCAATAAAACCTAAAGTCATATTAAGACCACCCACACTTACCTACAATATTTTCATACTCTCTGAGCTAATTTACAACTACCTTCTGAAATTGGCCTTAATCTAACAAGGGGACACAGAACAGGCAATTAGGAATTAGTGCGAGAGGTGTTCAGTCAGGGGTGGATAAGGATCTAGAGAGGCAACACCTGGACAGGTTCCCTCTACTTTCAGGAGACCCCGATGCCAGCCAGCCCTGGGCTGGGTGGGGGCTCACGGCTTAAAGACTTTGCAGAGGGCCTGGGTGGCAAGAACTAGGAAACCGCAGAAAAGTTTGGCAGGAGCCATGCCAGGGAGGCTGTTTCTGGCTGGACAGGCTCTATCCAATAGTCTCCTGGATTTGGGGACCTCACGGTGCTGATTCTACTGCGCCATTCCAGTGCTGATCATGCCGCCCCTCCTCTAGGATGTCTTGGCTCTTGACCCCACCTCTGGTCACTGATCACGCCTACAGACCGACGTCAGCGCACTGCAGAAGTGAGCACCCTGCAAAGCAGTAGAATAGCCAGAACCACGTTGGTCCAGAATGCCTGGAATGTTTCTCCAATGGGAAGCTGGAGACTTGTCCTAACTTTGGGTTCTATTTTTTAAGCTACCTTGGCAAGGCCACATTGGAGTTTGAGACCTCAATTTTATGTGACTCCAATTATTGCTAGAGGTCACTGAAAGTTAAGAACAAGTAAGGTCATTGAGTTCCCAACACACTTTGCCAGAAAATTAAGGCTAAGCTCATTTCCCACCATGACTGGGGTTTAAGACACTGGCTTGGGGTTTGCTCTGGACTTGCTGCTGATTCTCACACACCATTTCTCCATCCTCCATATGCTGCCCCCTTCATCTCTTGATCACTTGATCACTTGACATCCCGCTATTCATTGATTTGCTCAAGCGGCACCAGTAACATTTCCATTTGACCCTATCACGTGCCAGTGTAGCTCAATGGCATCTGCTTGCTTTAGGAAGCAAGCATCTCTATATCCTCTATTTTGGAAGTTGTTTGGGTTTTGGGGGGGGTCACACCAAATAGTGCTCAGGTACTATTCCTGACTCTCTTCTGCTTAGAAGTAACCCTCTGATAGTATCCAGAGGGACCAAACGTGCTGATGTGAAGGTATAGTAACTTGGTTCATCAAAACCAGGAAAATAACACTCATAAGGATATTATCTAGAATTTTAAAAAGTTAAGTGACTGATATTTCTAAAAAGCATATTTGATATTCACATCTGAGGTCAGGGACAAGGCAGCACCCCTCCATGCTCTGGATAGACAAGGTTTCAAGAATAACTAGAAGAACAGTGTCAGCCTTGATTCCCCACAGGGCAAGCCACATATGCAGGTGCTACTTCCTGCTGCATGGGGATTGGGGGTGGTAGCAGAGGCCTTAGTTCTTAGACGGGCAAGATTTTCACATAGACTCAGTCACTAGACACCTCTGCAATCGTGGTGAATTCCAGTTTGGGAATGAAAATGGAAATCAGTTGCTAATTTTTTTCCTTTGTACAATATGGCGTTTCAGGGTAAGAGGGGCAGAACAGGGGGTATGGCACTTGCCTTGCATCCTACCAACCTGACTTCCATCCAATGAATGGATAATTCTTAGTTCTCGGTGTCAGTTTAATATAAACATCTGCTGACTGATTCCATGGACCCCACTGAAATAGATCTAGATGACTAGAAAAGGCCTCAGAAAGATTCAGGACCTCTATACAATGGAGTTAAGCCTTAGGTCCTAAGTCCAGGACTGTGGACAGCCAGCCCAGCTCACCAGCCACACAAAGGAGTAGCCCTGTGCTAGACCCTCACAACAGCAAACCTGTCTGCATATAACTTTAGTCCCAGAGTCAGACTCCTATGGCCCCAGAGATGAAAATACTGGAAATATGGATATTTATAAATCAATATCAGCAAATAGATGAACTCATCTCTTCTTAGATCTAGTTCTCAGTTTTGAGTTTTTAGAGGAGATTAGAGGAAAAGAGCTAGATTTGAATCCTGCTCCTGGGATTCCTCCATTGAAATAAAAATTAGTGAAGTTGTTTCACTGGTCCATTTGGGTAAAAAGCAAATTGTTTACTTTAGAGTGTCAGCTCTACATCTCAACAAATGACTGACCATGGGTACCAAGGTGCCTCTGGTGGAAGGATATGACAGACAGGCCAGTGTTTCCATGGCTGCAAATATGATGAAAACACTGCTTTGACCAAAGAAACTTAAATCAGACACGATATGGGAAAGTTCAAAAAAGTCTTACATTTTACTTGCAATAGGTGCCATTAGTCTACACTGGCATGTGATAGGGTCAAATGGAAATGTTACTGGCGCCCGCTGGAGGAAATTGATAAACAACGGGATGTCTAGTGATCTAGTGATTTTACTTGCAATACCCTTGCCTAGTTTGTTGTGATATTTGTAGTTACTGCTTTGTTTGAAAAATATGTAAGGTGGTGTATTTGATGAAGTCCTTTACGGGCATTATATTGCATTTACAAAGCTGTCCATGATTGGGTTTCAGTCATACAATGTCGTGGCACCCATCCTTCCACCAGTGCACATTTCCTACCACCAATGTCCCCCAGATTCCCTCCCCACTCCACAGTCTGCCTCTATAGTTGTGTTGTTGTTGTTGTTGTTGTTGTTGTTGTTCTTCTTCTTCTTCTTCTTCTTCCCTCTTCCTCTTCCTCTTCTTCTTCTTCTTCTTCTTCTTCTTCTTCTTCTTCCTCCTCCTCCTCCTCCTCCTTCTCTCTCCCTTCTCTTACACATTGTGGCTTGCCATACATACTTATTGTGTATATGTCTTTGCCTACATTCACTGCTCAGTTCTAATCTGGCTTTACCATTTCCAATAATTAGTAGAACACTGGTATATATTTATATCCCACAAATGAATATAATCATTCTATATCTGCCCATTTCCATGGGCATTGTATTTTAAGCAAAGATCAAACGTGAAAGATTTATTTTGGGGGCCAGAGTGATAGTACATCATGTAGAGCATTTTCCTTTCATTCAGCAGACCTGGGTTCAATCCCTAGCATCCCACATGGCCCCCCCAAGCACCACCAGGAGTAATAACTGACTGCAGAGCCAGAAGCAACCTCTGAATACTGCCAGGTGTGACTCAGAAAGCTAAAAAGAAGAGTTTATTGTTGGACTAGAACTGGGGAGAAAGAGAGAGACAGAGAGAGAGAGAGAGAGAGAGAGAGAGAGAGAGAGAGAGCTAAGAGCTGAATGTCTGACATGCAAAAGCCCCAGGTTCAATCCCTGTGACCACATGACCTCCCCAATACTGCTAGAGTATCTCTGCTATCCCCTAGCATTGCAGGGGAGGCCTTCAAAGAATGACATACCATGTCTTTCAAGAGCATCCTATTTTCATCCCAATGAGAATATCAACCTTTCAGTAGTGAAGATGAGGGCATTTCTTTGCTTCACAATATCCAGCAAAAAGCACTCACTGGATATTTGCTGTTTCATTGAAATGATCTTCTAGCCAAGGCAGGAGGAGGCAGAGGGAACCGAACATTTTAGGCCACCCAATATCTACTGGGATCTCCCACTTCCGGTCCTGTCATTCATCACTTCCCGCTATCTCCTGATCACTTCCTTTTCAGGGATTTGGCCACAGATAGGGGGCTGAGGGTTATTCCTGGTTCTTTGCTCAAGAGTGATACCTGCATTGCTCAGGTCACCATATGCAGTGCTGGGTATTTGCATGCAAAGCCAGGAGTACCTTACCCTCTGTACCACCCCTCAGGCCTGTCCTCCTTGTTATTTTACCTGCAGAACTGGACCTCCTGGTAAAACTGGGAGTTTTCAGGTTGTGTGCCCTCCTTCAGCTGACTGACATTGAAGAAGGAAAGTGTGTGATTGATGAAGCCATGCAGAGTTCCGTTGTTACTGTAGGAGTACTGGTACACGAGGCGGGGGATAAAGTCAGAGGTGACGGCGATAACGAAAGCCTGAGGAACAGAATGAGAAATATCTTGAGGAGGGACTGGGTGGCTGCCATCCAGGCGGCAAGGCTCCTCTGACTACAACACTGACCCTAATGGGCCCCTTTCCAAAAAAGTCCTTTCCTTGGAAATCCTATGGCCAACTTGTCTGGGTTCTCACCGTGTGTGTATGTGTGTGTGTGTGTGTGTGTGTGTGTGTGTGTGTGTGTGAGAGAGAGAGAGAGAGCATTATTGTGGATCATTTAGTGCTGAATGGGCTAACCCCCTCAGAGGTCTGAATTGACATGGTATTATCCTCTCAGACAACAACTGATAGTGGTTAGAGTGTCACAGAAAGGTCTTGGGCATGGACACTGAATGGCTCTGTCCATTTGTCCCTGAGTGATGCCAGAAGCTCAAGAATAGGTTCACAGTGCCCTCAATCTGACCATATGTTCTCAACAAGTTTAAATATACCCCATATTATTTGGATGGTTCTTTCCATCCATTTCTGTTGAGAAAAGGGAGAAAAGTGAGGTACAGAATAGGGAGACTGGGCCAGCCAGCCCGAAATGCACATACCCCATATTGCATCTGGTATAACTAAGCACCCATAAATGTCTACAGAGCAAAGCAAAGGACAAATGAGAAATTGCATGTTTGAGTGTGGAGGTACTTTCTGCACAGAAAATCTTAAATCTTTTTGGCAGCTGTTTACACTGGATTCTATACCAACAATCAAAGCCCCCTTTTCAAAAAAAAGTATAGTTTAGGCATTGTTTTCTGAATGTATATATGATGTCTGGCTATAACTCACTCTCACATATCAGAGGGTGAGTCACATTCTGAGCACTTGCTAACAGCTCTTTTATCCTTTCACTGAATTTTCCAGAATGATCTTAGGTGATGGATACCTTAATTCTCTCCCTTCTTTACAGATAAGGAGTCTCAGAGAGGTGGAAAGAAATAGAACTTCCTGTCACTTGGTTATATTAATAAAAAATGCCAGAAACTCAAGGTCTCTCTTCAAGTGGACGTAACTCCAAAGGAGCAACTCATTCATTTTCCCAACTGCTATGGGAATCATAGGACCTACGTTCTCAAGCACAGGAAACCTGTCTCCTCCTCTCCCAGACAGGGACTATCCAAGGCCTTGATCCTTTCCCCTCATGGCTCTCCGCCATTTCCTTTTTGAATAGAGAACTGGGCCCCAGACAGAATCTGGGTTTCTCTCCCTGGGGAGAATGAGCCATAGCTTTCAAGGTGTGCACCGATCTGATTCAAGTTTTCTTGGGGGGTAGAAGAGCAGGCACTCTCTGGCCACCCTCCAGGAGAATGCTAAAGTCAACGGAGCAGTTGGCATGGATCCAGCAGGATTTCCTCAGAAACATAGACTTGTCTGGGAAGGCAGTTAAGGAGATCACCACAGGTAGACCTTTTCTCCTTCCATCTCCTACTGTGTCACTGACGACATGAAGCCAGAGTCCCAGGGGATAATTAAGATTGTTCATTGACAACCTGGAGGAACTGTAATTAGGAATGGTGGCCTGGGCGACGTGCCAGGTATTGTCTAGCACTGGAGGAGAAAAAGCAAGCAATAAGATGGATAGATAGGTGACATTCTTTCCTCATGATTCTTGGCTCTGAGGAAAGATCTGAAGTTGCCCCTTAAGGCCCTGGTATGCAATCTAGACCATAATTACCTTGTTTCCTCTCAGTGCAATGAAACAACGGACAGAATCATACTGCTTTGGCCACAGCACCATGAGCTAGAAGACCAGGTGCCCTATTTACCAGGAGGTTGTCTTAAGGAATGCCGTAAATGGGAAAGACAGGCCTACGAGCCTCTGGAAGGGAGCCTTCCTCCACAGCCAAGAGGTGTCACGCATGCAAACACTTTACATTGATGATCACAGAGAACTTGCCGATTCCGGAGAGAATGTCAAACCAGATCCCTGTAAGATGGAAAGGAAGCAGTCTGGCTCACTCACACCCACGCTCAGTGATGACAACATTCTTGCTCAGGGTGACATTTTGCAGACAAGTTCCCTGGGGAATGTTGGCTGGGCCCCCCAGGAATGGGCTTGTCTGGAAAGGTTTAGAATCCCCTGTTTGAAAATTGGGGGGCTGGGGTGAGGGATGAGGGCATCTGGCAGAGGGGAACCTGGCCTTCACCACCACAGTTATGAGCATGAGAAGCTGGAGGTGAGGAAGAGAACAAACCTCCCAATTCTCCTTGATTCTGGGCCCACTGTGAGGTGTGGGGGGGTAGCATTGAGTGGATGTAGTGTCTGGGCCAGAGTCAGTTTCCCAGAAGAGACCATACCTATGTCTTTGGTTCTCACAGCATCCGGCCGTCTCAGCTCCGTCACAAACTTCTTTGCATCCAACCGCACTTCAATGACATTGTTGAGGAGGGCAAACACGGGTGCCAGAGGGAAGGAGGCCACAAAGAGGGTGACAAAGCCGAACTGGATGACTAAGAGAGAAGAAGACAGAGTAAGACACTGTGGCAAGAAGTCCAGAGTGTGTCTTGCTCTGGTCCCCGCCTGTTCTCACCAGGTGTTTCTTTCTTGACTTTTTTTTATTTGGGGACCACATTTGGTGGTACTAAGAGGCTGTTTCCAGCTCTGTCTTCAGGGGTCCCTTCTGGCTCTGTGACTAGGGAAACATCGGATGCTGGGGATGAACCCAGGTGTTTTGCAACTGCGAATTCACTTAACCCATTTAGTTATGCTGACAACCTGAGTCTCTTTTCCAGAATGCTCTTACAGCCTCCCTTCTCCTTCGGTCCCACCATTACGGGATTTCTTTCTCAACACCCCAGGGAAACCATCAACTCTCCCAACCCTTATGCCTCTCACTAATGCCACGATCCCAAGTATAAATTGCTTCATGTTCACAGGCCAGATGGGTTTGCCAGAATGGCCTAATTCTTCCTCAGAAGACAGGAAGCTGTTTTCATCAACCTGTGCCCATAAAACTTTATTTATAAAAGCTACTTATAAAACTTTATTTATAAAAGCTAAGAAGAAAACTGCTGTCTTTAGCCCTTCTGCTGGAGTTTGCCACCTCCTGAGGTAACTTATTTCCCTGTTCTTCCCACCCCCCAGAGCCTCAGCCTTTAGGCTGCACTCACTCGTTCCTCACAGAGATCTGAACGCTCATCGAGGCCAGGCCAGACCAAGGATTTAAGGTGGCAGAGTTGAGAAGAAGGTGAGCAAACAAGTTGGAAACATGCTTGCAGAAAAAGAATGTCCCAGAGCAAGCAGGGACACACAGGTCACGGCCCTACGGGGTGGGAGGGTAAGGAACATCTCCGTATGGAGACCCCAAGTTTCATCTTGAGAGGTAGCTTGTGGGAAGGCTGGATTCAAGACAGCATGGATGAAGCCCCTGCCTAGCAGGTGCCTGGGAACAGTCCAGGCACTCGCCATTTCCACCTGGACACCCAGAGGCGCCTCCAGACAGTTTCTCTCCTACCCAGACCTCTCCATGTCCAATTCAGTCCCAAGAGCTTGCTCTGTGATCCTGTCACCTCTTGAGACCCATATAATGTTCTGTTGGTTTCCCCCTATTTATTTTTCCAGTTCCTTCCCTGGTGATACTGATGTTTTGCAATTGACGCCCAACCCATCTCCCTCCCCCCCTCCCTCACATACCTTCCAATGGCGACACTAGTTTCTGCCTTCCGGTGCCTGCTAATACCTTACAGCACCTTAGAGCAGCCATAATTTCTTATTCTCAGACCTTTCCTGATGCTGCAGTCCTTTCATGAATGGCTCACAGACAGGCATTCTCAGGACTCCCAGACCACCATCCTCTGAGACAAGCCCCTGGGGTGTGAAACCCCTTTGTTGGTTCCTGCTTCTGTACATAATGTCAGGACTGATCAACTCCTGGGGCTCCGTTACAATCTTGTCAATCTGAACACAATACCTGGTCCAATCTGAACACAATACCTGGTCCTAGGAAAGTTTCAATGGCTCAAGTCTTTCTTTGTTATTTAATTTTTGGGGGTGTAGACCACACCTGAGAGACAGACATGGGGAAGAGCTGCTACTGACTCTCACTGTGCCCAGCCACTCATGAGGTGCCCGGGAGGGATGGCAGATTCTAGCCCTGGCCCACCACCCCATCAGAGCCTCACAACAAGCCTGATGACCCCCACTCCACGAGGACCTCCATTTTCCACATCTGGACTTCTTCCTCGTCAGAACTCCATCCAGCAGACCAGCCTATCACAGCTCGGCTCACGTGGTCGCTTGTGGCTGCACGGTTCATCAATAAATGCTGGATTTTGAGATGACTACAAGAGTATGCTCCCTACACGGCAGAGCCTGGCAAGCTACCCGTGTCGTATTTGATATGACAGATACCAGTAACAATTATAGACCTCATTGCCATGACCTGATGGAATGGTTTGAGGCTTTTATGTTCCTGGAGCAAGCAGGTTTCCTTGGGCTCTACTTGCATGAGACAGGTCATATGGAGATTACTGGTGCCCGCTCGAGCAAATCGAAGATAAACGAGAAGATAAACAAGATAAACAGACCACACCTGGTGGTACTCAGTGCTTACTCCTTATTCAGGGATCACCCCCAGTAGGGCTTGGGGGACCATATGCAGTGCTGGGATTCAACCAGTGTTGGCCGTGTGGAAGGCAAGAGTTCTACCTGCTGAACTGTCACTCTAGCTCTGTCAGGTTTTCTTATGAAAGAAATGTTATTTTACTTCTTGAATATAATTTACTTTCAGTATACATTGAGGATAATATATCTACCCTGGGCCAGGGATGTGACTCAGAGTAGAGTTTTTGCCTTGCATGAGTTAAGACCCTGAGTTCGATCCCTGACACCATAGTAAAATAAAAGAAAAAATCAAAATGATGATGAAAACAACTATAATAATAATAATAATAATAATAATAATAATAATAATAATAATACCAACCTCATAGGAGATATAAGAGTAAATGATTACAAATAATTATGTGTAAAGTGCTTAGAACAGTGCCTCCTACTCAGCAGGTGTTCAATGATATTACCTGTCATGTAGTTTTACTTTTACTGGAGTCCATAATTAACATGCATAGATCAACAGTTAACATGCCGAGATGGCTGCAACATGCACAGCACCCTTAGGAGCTGCACAGACACAATTGTAAGGTATGATCTCTGGAGAGAGTCAGAAGGAGGCAAACCGTGGATGTGGTCTCACAGGCACCCCGTGTCCTGAGGCTGTTCTCTCTGTTTCAAAGGGCCTTCACATCCTCTCTGATAAGTTCAGGAAACTGGTTTCAATTCCCTTTGGATCTGATTCTCTGTACTACAAAGATTCTCATTCTCTTGGACAGGCTTCAAGATTATAGGATATTCATATTAAGAAAAAAAAAACCAAACAAACTTCAATTTAAAAAATATTAACTTCCATCAAGTTAATATTTGGTGTTCCGATGGAGTTCCGACCTCTGTCACTATTCCAGAATCAGGGAATGCTGTCTCGTTTGCCAAGGCATTGAAAATCAGATGGGCTGGACATGTAATGCGATTTGGAGACGACCGCTGGACTAGAGCCATTACTGACTGGATCCCAAGGGATGTCAAAAGACCATGTGGCAGCCTACCTACAAGATGGTCAGACCATTCCTGAAGGAACGGTTTGAGGCTCTTCATATTCCTGAAGCAACCAGATGCCCTTGGGCTACATTGGCTCGTGATAGGGTCCAATGGAAATATTACTGGCGCCCGCTCAAGCAAATCTATGAATAACGGGATTCAAGTGATCGAGTGAACTTCCACCAAGGAAGAAATCTAACCACAGTGGAAGTTATAAGAAAGAGACTTGCAAGGGAATTTATGCAGCACAAAGTCTTTGGATTTGAGGGTTGTTTGGAAACCCAATAAGCTCTGGCTCATACAATGTGGCCAACATGTTGCTCAGTGTCTATGTTGGGTCCTCAAAGACCAACAGGCACATCTCTGTCAAGGTTCCTTCGGAAGGATGCCTTGGTTCACTGACTAGACAGGGGCTTCCAAAACAAGCCCTGAAAGCCTTGCATAAAAGGCAAGGTCTAGCCCATCTTTTAAATGAGGCTTTGCAAGGAATTCACTTTATAGTTGAGGTAGGGGCCAGGGGCAGAGTGGGTGGTAGGAGGTGTGGAGCTAACAAGGAAAGCAAAACAGACATAAGACTGACTTAAAACTTGTAAAATAAGGCCTCTATTTAAGCATAGATACAAATCTAGCTTTATGTCTGGAGTTCTGAATTATTCTTCTCAAGTCTAATGAGCTCAGGGCAAATGTTCTTCATCCCTAAGTGGCTTCCTCCAACAGAATGGTGCCAACTCTCTAAAGCCCCAAGGAGGACGTGGCCAGGAGGCAGATGCAGGAAAAATTAAGCGACTTCAGAAAACTGGAAGCCTAGAGAGCATACCCTCACCATGCTGGTGTTCAGGACTTTCCATACTCCAAAGTACATGAACTCTCCACTTCTCAACTTTCTTCACCATGAGCTCCAGAAGCAAGACTTGTATACATGTCCATGAGATTGCCCTGGGCTTTGTGTTTTACCCCCACAAATTCTCCAGATACAGGCTTCCTATATTTTTTTAAGTCAGGGTTAACAGCTTCCAGGGGTAGCTCACTAATAATGCCACAAATTATCCCAATCCCCAACACATAGTCTCCACTTTTTCCCCTTGTCATGGAAATCTCTGCATTGAACAACCTCAAGGAAATGGGAGAAGTAAAGGCCAGTGGCTCTGAACTTGCAGTAACAAAGCATGTGGTCCCTTCTGATATTTCTCCATGGTGACCTGGGCCAAGAAAGTCACTCTCTACAGCTGTCCCATGGATGCAGATGTTGGTTGCTTGGACCAGATACCTTGCCCATTTCTAGGAAACAACCCAAGTAGTAGGTGTTATTTGATTTAGGTGGTGGCGGCATTGGGATGGGGAGTGGGGGGCAGAAGAAGCAGAGAGAATAAAGACATAGCCCTCTAACAAACACATGCTACATCTAAGCCTTGCTCTTCTTAGTTCAAGGTAAACGCTGTATCAGATGGGTGACAAGTTCACTGCAGAAAACACAAGACCTACCTAAACCAGCTCCAAGATCTGCTTCTAAACACAACCAGTCCCCATCAGAACCAGAGCAGGGCCGGAAATCCTCCACGTGCTGCGTAATAGAAGCCAGCTTGGCTCGACCAATAATAGACTAAACCTGGCCAAGCCAATTTGGGAGGAATCTGTAAGTTGATTTTCAACTAAAGCTTTACAAAGCTTGCTGCAAAGAGTTCCAGAAAGGTTGAGCTGGAAGCACAAACTCCTGGAAACATAACACTCCACCCCCAGCCCCCCAAGCTTTTCTCTTCTCATTCTCCATCAGCCTTTGAAAAATAACCACCGGCTCTCTGCTGCCCGACGCTGGAGATAATTAAAACCTTGGCCTTGTCTACCTGAGCTGAGGTTAAAATAACAAGGAGGAGTGGGCTAAACTAAACAAGATGGCATCCAACAAGGACATTCCAGGACAATCTGCTTAGGGAAGAAAATAAGGATTTTAGAAGACTAGAGGGGCCAGGACTAACGGAAAAGCTCTTAATAGAACATCATTTTGGTTTTTTACTTATTTATATACATATACACACGTGTATGTGTGTGTGTGTGTGTGTGCCACACACACACACACACACACATATACATTCAAGGCCCTTGGTGATCTGATTCTAACTTATTTTTCCAGACATATTTCCTCCCCATCCATGCTTTGTGCTCAGGCCCAATATTTGGCTGGAAGACTTGGAGATCAACAGTGCCTGCTCTCCAACCTTTCCAAAGCCTTCTGGACTCCTTAGGCTCACCATGTTTTCCACATTTCTTTTATTTTTCCTTTTTTCTTTGTGGCTACCTCAACCACCACCACATAGACCCTTACACAACAGCCTACAGAGAAAGTACATTTAAACCACTCCTCAGGGCTCACATTGTTTTTCACACTTCTGAGCTCCTACATACACCAAACCACTCTTACTATACCTTTTCTGATTTTTCTGCTGGGAATGAAAGACCATTCGCCTTTCAGGTTCAATTCGAACTTCCTGTAATATCTTTTCCAGTTGGAGAGATAGTCTAGTGGACAGAGAGCTTGCCTTGCATGCTGCTACTCAGGTTCAATAGTGGCAAAAGCTATGGTCCCCAAGACCAGCTCAGGGCTGAGGATAGAATCAGGAGTAAGCTCTGAGCACTGCTGTGTGTGGCAAAATATAAAAAATGGATAAAATAATAATAAAAAAACCAAACAAGTCTCTCTTCCACCCCATGACCTAACACCCCTTCCAAGGAAGTTGAACACCAGAGACACTTCACTTCCACTTTCCCATAATGCCTTGCACATGTGACTTTATTTTTCATTTGACTTGATCCCTAGATGGCGGGGACCCTTGAGACCATGGGAAAATCTTATTACTTTTTGAGACCTTATAATTTTTTGTCATTTCTACTGCACAGCAGACAGAGGTTATCTATTTCATAAACACAAACTTGTGTTTAGCTGTCAACACATAATAAACATGAACAGAATCAGACAAACTGAAATAGGAGGATGTTAATCATTGCTTTTTATGATAATGACATGAAATGAGGTCGTAGGTACTAAAACCTCCACATGCCATGCTGAGTGCTGCTATACACAAGGCTAAAGAGAGGTAGTGGGAAAAGGTTGAGAGAGTCCAGTCCTAGCAATTATAGCTTTAAAAATTACTTTCAGATTAGTAAAAGCAGAAAACATTTTATAGTTTAGTAAAAGCAACACAGTATTCTTAACAGGACTGAAAACTGGGGCTTTAGAATCCTCTCTTTTAACAATTCTTGAAAAACAACATTAGGGAGTAATGGAGGAATATAATCAGTTTGCTGTCTCACTCCAAAGCCAATTCCTCACAGGATTCAACTAAGAACAGTCTGTTAATACCAACACATGGAAATAAACTCAACAAAGGAAGGTTATCATTGCTTATCTCCTAAATTCATATTTCAATACTATGTCCAGGGAACCCTGCCATGAAAGGGCAAGGAAAATGGACATTTTTGGCACTGACAGCTTCTGGTATAAGAGAGAATTGCAAGTGTTCATTGACCCATTTCACATAAATAGATTAGGAGAAGGCAGCTGGAATTGTTTGCCCAGTATGGGCCACTACTGCTTAGGAGAACAGTCTTGGTAGACTTATAAGGTGTCAATGTCTTATGATTCATGATCTTTTTTTTTTTTTTTTTGCTTTTTGGGTCACACCCGGCAATGCTCAGGGGTTATTCCTGGCTCTGCACTCAGGAATTACTCCTGGCGGTGCTCGGGGACCATATGGGATGCTGGGGATCGAACCCGAGCCGGCTCAGGCTGGCCACGTAAGGCAAATGCCCTACCCGCTGGGCTATCGCTCCGGCCCGTGATTCATGATCTTATATATCATTTGTTCAGGAGTGGACCAGTCAGGCATCCCAAGTACATTTAAAAAATTGCTAAATAATTTCTATACCTGTGTACTGGGCAGTTTACTTGTGGCTAGGAAACAGTCAGAGATGACCCTTTCCAAAAGCTCTGAGTATGTGCAGTGGGGAAGAAACACATGCCACCAAATCTTCTGGTATCCATGGACATAGCATCTAATGGTAGCAAGAGCAAGGGGAAATTACTCTCACCAGAGTTTTCCTACAGTAGGCTTCACAGCTTTGATTTGAAGAACAAGTTCAAGAATATTGTGAAAGTTTGCAATAAGACTGGTAGTTATGATAGTCCTACAACTCAGAGGTGCAGATGTACCAACTCACTACTTAAGCAATGAGTGACTTCCTTTTAACCCACCTTGGGTCATCTGGAATAACTTATACAGTGAATTGAGCTCAAGTCAAAACCCCTAAAAGTCAGAATAGGAAAGAAGCCTGAAAGAACAAATTATGCATAGAGTTTACTACCTACAAATCATGTCATGGTGGCGTAGGCCATCAAGCAAGACCTATTTTATTATTCTTTGTGATTAAGGAAGAGTTGACCTGCAACTTCTACAACTTCAACTTCTGAGCAATATTCTAAAACTTCAAGGGTCATGAAGCTTCAAACAACTTTTCCTAACTACTAAGCATCTATAGGCAGCGTATTTTGTGGTTCATCATCTTCAGTGCCATGATATCATTATTATTCAAATGCTTTTCATGAAAAAGGGGAGGTTCAGACAGAAGAAACGATTTTCTAAGAACCATACATCTAGAGTAGCTGAAGCTGGGAAATATGTAGAATTTCTGATGCCAACCAAGTTCAATGTCTCTCAGCACACTAAAAGTGTACATTCAATCCTGGTGCAACAGTGACGCCCCTAGTCTTAGTTGCACTCACATCTCTTAGGTTTCCTCTATTGAGTCTTCTCCAATCTTTTACCAACTGGCCGTAGGAACTTTTATTGATACCAGCACCACCCTCAATGTGGTTAGGCATTTTTCCTCTCCAAGTGTCTTTATTCCCATGTGCATCTTCTCTGGCAGACACACTACAGCTGTTCCTAATGTTTTCTGGGTCTTTTCTCCCATCTGCCTGCATTTGTACCACCTCAAAATTAAATCAGTATATGATGGAACCTCAGTTCTATTTCTCAAAGCTAGTGAGAAATAAGCTGGGGAGATCTATGGACTTGTCTATTTATAGTATGGTAAATTTACAGTAAATGTTTATTGAATGAACCCGTAAATGACATGGCTTATTTAGTCTTATTTAATTTATCTATCTTTCCAATGAGACTGTGAAGACAAGTTACGCATATTTCCTCCCCATCCATCCATCCATCCATCCATCCATCCATCCATCCATCTATACATCCATCTCCCATCTACCCATTGGAGTAGTTTATATTCAGAGAAGAAGTGGTTGGAAAGAAATTCTTTTGCACATTACTAAGAATATTGGTTTACCTTAATCCTTTGCCCTTATAGCTTTCTAAAACTCTGTGGAAAAAAGTAAGTACAAATAAAATGAGGATTGAAGAATTTTGTTTGTTTCTGAGCCACAGTCAGTGATTCTCAGGAATTACTCCTGGCTCTCCACTTAGGAATTTCTTCTGGTGGTGCTTGAGGAATCATATGGGAAGCTAAGGATCAAACCTGGGTCAACACATGCAAGACGAAGACCTCGCCCACTGTACTATCTCTCTGGTCCCAAGAGGGTTGAAGAATTTTAGAAGAAAGGAAATAAATAGCAGACAAATAAGAGAGAGAGAGACATTTGCCAAAGCCCATAAAAGTGGCTATGGTTGAGCAACCAAGTCTACTTTGAGCTTCCTTGTTACTAGAAGAAGAGAAATGGGAAATTGGTGCTCCTCAGTTTAACCTGAAAGATTGTTCACTTGTTCATGCATGCATTTTTTTTTCATTCACTCATGATTTAAGTATTGGCTGGGCATCTTTGCTAGTTCAGGAGCCGTTTTTCACTACAGTGAGGTCTAGTATGCGGACAGACTCTTGCCTTTTCTCTGACAAAATGATGAAAGGAGAGACTCCTGACATAGATAATGCCAGACAATGTCTGCTCAGGGAAGCAGAAGAGAAATAACCTGTGACTCACCCTACTTCCTAGAAAAATGCCAGTTGCCCTCTGGATGCTGCGTGCACAGTGCTTGAATATCACTTGGGGAAGATGTCAGGTGCCTGACTATCCAGTAGAATGACTCAGTTTGTATAAACAGGATGGCTCAGGGAAAGGAATGTCCTCGTTCTTTGAGCCACTGCCTTACAGCACACACCCTTGACCTTCTGTGAGACCAAATATGCAGGGTTTAGAGCTGATGGCTTTGCAGATAGTCTGGCACATTTTATCACTCACTGCCGAGGAACCATCGGGACTGGTTTTCGCATCTGTTGAAATAACCCAATGTGGCCCCTACCATCCATGACCAAAGCCTATCAGAGTTAAAAGAAGATGGGCACCATCTGAACCTTCACAATTTGAAGCCTCATTTCTATCTTCTCTGTCTTTAATAAGTGTGCACTTTTACCTGATTCATAAAATAATCTCCGGAGGGATAATTCCCAAACTTTGTTCTGACTATGGTATCCAATAAACTCTACAGCTATTTCTCTGCATTGTTTTTGATTTTGTCTCACTTGTAAACCATTGAGACTTATTTGAATATTTGTTATCAAATGTTATCATATCAATAATTTACTAGTACATACTAGTACTGCACTAGTACATACTAATACTAGTGGTATTCTTGCCTGAAGACCCAAGAAATTTTACAAGTGCCTTGTTTGAATTGTTGTAGGATACCTGCCTAGGAAGACAGCATTCCCTATCTACAAATACTTCAAAATAAGAAAGAACTGGAGGTGGCTAGGGTAGAATGTCCAGTTATACCAGTAGGACCTGGGTGACCAGGGTGCTTTGAGGAATGGTGATGTCTAGAGAACCAAATAGAAAATTGATATTCAAAGTCCTCACTCAAAAAGATCATCTCTTTCATTTTTCTTCTTCACTTATTAGACACCTTTTGTATGTCCTCTTCTACACTTATGGAACACCTTCTGTATGTCCTCTTCTGCACATATCGAACACCTTCTGTATGTCCTCTTCTGCACTTATTGAACACCTTCTGTGTGTCCCTGTGGTCAGGAGCTGTCTATGAAGGTGATATCAATCTTACCCTCAAGAAGCTCCCATGGCACCTTGATGTGTTGTGTAAACCCAGCCTGCTGGTCTTTAAGTGAGGAAAACTGACCAAGATATCATTTATTTCTCTGATAACACAGTGATACAACTTCATCAGAAGATTGTTTGAGCATCTGTCCCTGATCCCCCTCCCAGGATTTACTTCAGGCTCTCATTTTCATGCCAAATTCTGTTCTGGAGAAGTCGAACTGCCACAAGTCTCCAGAGAACTGAGCCTATAACTCTTAAAGCTGCAGAAGAAATTCCTTTCCAAGGGCCCTGAGGTAAAACCCCCACAACTAGGCTGTGAGAGTCTGCAGAAAAGGGGCTTTGAAGCCCTAAATTGGGGTTGGGGACAGAGGTGATTAATGTCCGGCGGGCTCCAGGGCCAGCATTCCTTCCCAGCCTCAGAGCTGGGGATGGGGGCCTTCCCTTGAAGTCCATGAAGTAAGCTCTTCAGGAAAAGTGCCTTGAAGTAAGCTCTTCAGGAAAAGGGTTTGATATTAAAGATTCCCTCGAAAGCTGAGTGTTCCCCTCACAGGTTTTTCCAGCTTAATCCCTCACTCTCAGGTTTCTCTTTTGTCTGGAATAGGCTCATTCCCACCTAGGGGGAACTCTCTTCAGACTGACTCGCAGCCCTCCCGGCACCACCCTCAATGGTGGCTCCCCCCTCCTCTTCATAGCCCCTCCCCATGCCGACTGGGCCTCAGGCCCAGGTTCCAGCTCAATTTAGGAAAATGTAAATATAATATATCTCTCCCTGCTGCCTCCCTCAACTGATGACCTGCCTTACCATTGTAACTGACAGGCTCCGAGTGGGCTCAGCGGACTTCCTGTCTGCTTGGGTGGTCCTGAGGATCACGGGGAAGGAAGCTGACAGCTGAGTGCAGGGCCAGGGATCACCATGTCAGAGCGAGTGGGCTGCTTTGGTTTCACTGGCTCTTCATTTGACTCAAAGCTCTGGACATGGGTGTTTCTGGAATCCAGGAGAGAGCCGCTGGGAAGGGAGGGCTTGTCTCACCCCCACTCCATCCCTCTACCAAAATCCCAACCACTACAGGTGCTGATAAAATTGTCTTAGGCCATGATGTAGAAAGAGGCCCTAAGGGGTCTTGGGGGGGTGCTAGCAGGCAACTTGCATGCCCCCTCCCTCCTTAGTCTCATGGTGTCAAGATGTATCATCAGCTTGTATGCAGGAACCAGGGTACCAGCCCTGAAGAGAGCTCTGGAGAATGCAGAGCCTGGTCTAGAGGCTGAAGCTCTTGAACATCGTGAGAGTCTGAGGTAAATGACACATACCACTCACTTCTACTGTGGAGCCGCGTTTCATGTGTACTGAAACTTCCTTTTCTCCCTCACTCAGACACGTGTAGGGTCAGGAGAACATAAAGGCAACACTAGCTGTGTTTTACCTTCTGAGTCTAAAATCTACGCAGCTGAGGATGGAGAGAAGGGAAACTGAGGCTTCCTCTTTTAATCAGACAGTAGGTAAGGCACTTGCCTTGCACTTGGCCAACTGAGCTTCCACCCTTGAGATCCCAAAGATGACACTTTGAGCTCTGCCAGGAGTAATTCTTGAGTGCAGAAGCAGGAGTAATACATGAACATTGAAGGTTTGCACTTCCCTCCCAAAAGCCCCCCCAAATAAGAATAAAACTACTGTAGCAGAGATGCTTTACTCAGGACACATGATAGAGTTGGTCAGGTCACTGACCTCAGGAGTGTCCTTTCTCCCGCTGCTCCAATTGCTTCTCAAGTCAGACTAGAAGTCAAAAGGAAAGAGAGAGAGAGAAAGAAAAGTGCCTGCCCTATATAGAGGTAGGTAGGGATGGGGGGGAGCAGTGCGGAAACTGGGGACATTGGTGTTGGGAAATGTGCACTGGAGGAGGGATGGGTGCTGGAACACTGAAACCCAATCATGAACGGTTTTGTAAAGGTCTGTCTCAAAGTAATTTAATAGAAAGAAAGAAAGAAAGAAAGAAAGAAAGAAAGAAAGGAAGGAAGGAAGGAAGGAAGGAAGGAAGGAAGGAAGGAAGGAAGGAAGGAAGGAAGGAAGGAAGGAAGGAAGGAAGGAAGGAAGGAAGGAAGGAAGGAAGGAAGGAAGGAGAAAGGAAAGAAAAGGAAAGGAAAGGAAAAGGAAAAAAAGAAAAGAAAAGAAAAGAAAAGAAAAGAAAAGAAAAGAGAAAAGAAAGAGAAGCGGAGAAGAGAAGAGAAGAGAAGAGAAGAGGAAGAGGAAGAGAAGAGAAGAGAAGAGAAGAGGAAGAGGAAGAGGAAGAGGAAGAGGAAGAGCAGAGAAGAGAAGAGAAGAGAAGAGAGAAGAGAAGAGAAGAGAAGAGAAGAGAAGAGAGAGAGAAGAGAAGAGAAGAGAAGAGAAGAGAAGAGAAGAGAAGGGAAGGAAGGGAAGGGAAGGGAAGGGAAGGGAAGGGAAGGGAAGAGAAGAGAAGAGAAGAGAAGAGAAGAGAAGAGAAGAGAAGAGAAGAGAAGAGAAGAGAAGAGAAGAGAAGAGAAGAGAAGAGAAGAGAAGAGAAGAGAAGAGAAGAGAAGAGAAGAGAAGAGAAGAGAAGAGAAGAGAAGAGAAGAGAAGAGAAGAGAAGAGAGAAGAGAAGAGAAGAGAAGAGAAGAGAAGAGAAGAGAAGAGAAGAGAAGAGAAGAGAAGAGAAGAGAAAAAAAAGAGCACGTTGGATGTTCTGCATCTCACCTCACACCCTGAAAGACAGGCAGCAAAGTGACAGGGTGGGAAAGTGATGGTTCACATTGCCCCACAAGTGGTTTTCACTTCCAAGACAGAACACTGAGAAGAACACAGCAGTGGGGGAAGGTTCCTATCACTAGTCTCAGTGCTGGGGGTAGGGGTGGGGGCGTGGCTGAAACCTTGCCTCCAGCAGGGTTTTGACATTTGTGGATTTCAATCTTCTCTCCCACCCAGCAACTTCCCAGAGAGGCTCCTTAGGAGCCTGTCTGGGTTCACATTACGCCTTCTCCTATTTCTCTGGCTGACTCACTGGAAAGGAGTACACAATAGGCCTGAGAGGGGGCAGGGAGGCTGGCGAGAAGGGGCTGGGGGAGGGGGCATAAAGGCATAAAAGGAGTAGGGGACAGAGGAAGGAGGGTCATAGCCATGCTTGAGCATTTCTTCACTGAACTGTCATTTGCAAATGGGAATTCAAGAAAGCATGAGAAGTAAATTGCTTCTGTCTAGAAAAGTAAAAACTGAAAGGGAACACACCCAAGTCCTCTTTGATTTAGTTCCCCCTTACAGGTCTCTTATACAGCTGTATTCAGTGCCTGGGCTGTGATTGGCACCATGCAAGGACCTGCCATGCAAGCAGCCTTGACTTGAAAAGTCACTGTCCATGAGCATCATTTTGGGAAGAAACATGCTTGAGAGTCTACTGGGGCCAGGAGTCAAGAGAAAGAGGAAGAGATTTGGGACAAAAAGGAGGGCAGTGGGGGTCAGAACGACAGTCCAGCAGGTAGGGCTTTTGCCTTTGCATGTCGCCACACCTGGGTTTGATCCCCGGCTTTCCATGTGGTCTCCCGAGCACTGCCAGGAGTAATTTCTGAATGCAGAGCCAGGAGTAACCCCTGAGCATTGCCAGGTGTGACCCAAAAAGGGAAAAAAAAGGGCAGAGAAGGGGAGTACCATACCCCATGGTGAGGAATGGAAGGAGAGAGATGTAGGGAGTGGATAAAACATGCTCTACTGGGTTCAGTTTTTACCCAGAATGTGTAAAAGGATCAAAGATAAAAAGGGTAGAAAAAGGTGACCCACACAGACCTTGTTAAAAACAAGAGAACCCCGAGATTGCTGAGCAATGGATGACAATGTTAGCATTGCATTCAGAAAGTTCAACTATGACCCCAGGATGATGGCAGTTATTACAAGAAATTGCATTAAGAGTATAGTAGAAAAATAAATAAGTAGGGAATAAAAATAGATTCTTGAGATCCTCCTGGAAGAAGATCACTTCCCACTACATCTCAGAATGGGGACTAAGGAGAGAGCTAGCAGCGATGAAGAGATATTTTAGCCAGCCAGAAAGGGGTAGGGGCAGAAAGGCCATCGGTGTGGTGGAGAACTCAGAATACTCTCATGGGCAGAAGTGTTTAGTACCTGCAATTTGCTGCAATATGGATGGAACTAGAAGACAATGTGTTAGTGAAGTAAACTAGAAGAAAGATAAACACAGGATGGTTATCACTTACATGTGATATTTAAAATAACTCGAGGAAATGCAATGTTTAAATGGAAGGATGCCAGATCAACCTCTGCGTAGGGAGGAGAAGGGAAAAAAGAGTGGAGGGCAGGAGAAGAGACAGGTGAGAAGCAATGAGGACCAGGTCAAGGGAAAAGGTACAAAAGTGGTGTTAAAGGATGATAGGGTGAAATATCCAAACCACAGAATCATATCACTGAAATACCATACCCCATGGTGAGGGAATGGAAGTAAGCCCTGAGTACTCAGGGCTTACTCCTGGCTCTGTACTCAGGGATCACTTCTAGCAATGCCCAAGAACAGAAAACAGGATAAGGAAACTGTGGTGCATCTACACAATGAAATACTATGCAGTTGTTAGGAAAAATGAAGTCATGAAATTTTCCTAAAAATGGATGGACATGGAGATTATCATGCTGAGTAAAATAAGTCAGAAGGAAAAGGACAGATTTAGAATGACTGCATTGGCAACTCAGAACCCCTCGGCCCCTCCCTGAAGCGCTTCAAACCCTACCCATCCTGAATTCAGGTGCGTCTGCCAATTCAGCCGGGACAACCCCAAATCCTCACCAGACCCCAGGAAAGTTCAGAGAGAACTGCAGAACAGGAGTCTAGGGGGGCACAGGCAGATTGGAACCCCTCGGTCCCTCCTTGTGGTGCTTCAAACCCAGCCCATACCCATCTCAGCTGTGTCTCTGATTATCACATAGATTATCATAGGTCTCACACCCAAATCTCAAAACCGTGAGTGTCCACGTTAAGTACTTAGTTAACAAATACCCTAAATAGAGGTACCAGGTAACATAGCATTCAACATTCCTTACACACCACAAAAACTCTGCAGTCTAAACATTTGCTAACTGTACAGCCTATCCACAAGAACTCACAATTTGCAACGGTCAAAGGTAGTAATGGTAAAACAATGACGAAATCCACAAGTGAAATCACTAGTCCAGATGAACCAAGCAATTACAATGAGCTATATCACCTTTCTGACAAGGAATTTCACAAGGAACTGTTAAGAATGCATAAGGAGCTCAAAGAAGCAATGGAGCACAGAGTTAATAAAATACAAGAGGACATGAGAGAAGAAATGAGCAAAATACAAATGAAAACACAAGCAGAAATAACAGATATTTTTAAATGTGATAGGTGAAAAGAAAAAAAATCACTGGAAGGCCTTCCATAGTAACAACTACTGAAGAAAGAACTAGTGATCTCGAAGAGGAGATGCAGAGGCTCTCTAGACAACAGCAGAAGATGGAAAAAAGACTCACAATTAATGAACAAAAGATAACCGGGATGAAATCAAAAGGAACAACATAAGGATAATTGGCATTCCAGAGGGACAGGAAGAAAATCCTGATGAAGAAGCAACTGTTAAAGCCATCATTTCTGAGAAGTTCCTGGAATTAAAGAGTGCTTGTTCCCAGATTCAGGAGGCCCAAAGGATACTGGCTCAAAGAAACCCAAATAAGAATACTCCAACACACATCCTAGTTAGAATGAAAAAAACCATAGATAGAGATAGAATACTGAAAGCAGCAAGACCAAAGAATGAAATCACATACATAGGAGCACCCCTAAAATTCACAGCAGACTTTTCAGAGGAAATGCTCCAAGCCCGAAGACAATGGTGGGACATTGTGAAAAAACTCAATGAAATGAAGGCCTCACCAAGAATTCTTTACCTGGCTAGACTCACATTCAACTTTGAAGGAAAGATACACAACTTCATGGACAAGCAACAGCTCAGGAACTTCATAGACCCAAAACCAACTTTAAAAAGAAAGACTGAAGGAACTACCATAAGATAAGACAAACCCCCAAAGCATAACAACCTTATTCAGGGAGAAGACACAAAATGCCATGACAATAATCTCTCTCAATGTCAATGGCCTAAGGGCACAAATTAAGAGACACAGAGTGACAAATGGACTAAAAAACTAAATCCAACATTCTGCTACCTACAAGAAACACAGCTGAACAATCAGAGCAAATACAGACTCAAAGTCAAAGGCTAGAAAACAATTATCCAAGCAAACAAATCCTCCAAAAAGGCCAGGGTGGCCATAGTAGTATCTGACAACATAGACTTCAGACTGAAAAAGGTCAAAAGAGACAGTGAAGGTCACTTCTTAATAATTAAGAGATATGTATATTAGGAAAAAATCGCACTACTAAATATATCGCTAAATATATACGCACCCAATGAGAGCAAAATACCTAAAACAACTGTTAATAGAATTCAAAGAAGACATTAACAGTAACACATTGTTGTTGGAGACTTCAACATTACTCTATCAATTCTTGATAGATCGACAGGAGCAAAATTCACCAAGGAAATTCTTGCGCTGAAGGAAGAAATGGAAGAAAGAGGGCTGGTAGATATATACAAGACTTATCATCTCAAAAAAGTCGAATACACATTTTTCTCCAGTGCAGACTGGGGTGGGTGAGGGAAACTGGGGACATTGGTGGTGGAAAATGTGCACTGGTGCAATGGGTACTTCAACATTGTATGACTGAACCCCAATCATCAATGACTTTGTAATTGTTTATCTCATGGTGATACAATAAAATTTAAAAAATTAATTGTGGAGGTAAAGGAAGTGAAATGAGGATAGACTCAAGGTCTCAGGGCAGAGGTACTCCATACCCTGTCTGCATGCAGAGTCCTAGATGTACAGACTAGGCCAACCTATGCCTCCTCCTCCTCAACCCAGAACACGCTGCAATTTCCCAAGACCATGGGAGACATTAGAAAGGAAGAAGATGTCCCAGTGTGTGGGTAGGCCTGCCCATAAATATCCATCGATGGGGTGATCCTTACAGGTCATGGTGGACATGCCCAGAGAGCAGGGCAGACCCAATCTCCAGCCCTTGACCCTTCTGAATAATAACCTACTTTCTATCCAAATAAGTACATAAATATGCAGTCATAAATCCACTCTTCTTTTATTATAAGACCTTGCCTGGATCTAAGCTCGGGACTAAGAACAATGAGATTTCCTCTAATGACAGAAGAAATTCAACACATCACCCACATTCATGGCCTGAGGGATTCAAAGCTTGGTTTGCAATTACTGTACTGGAGGAAGACAGAGAGTGGAATAACTGAATTCCTGAGTCAGGGAGATTATGGTGATGACTTTTTGCTAACTAGGGGAACAAAAGTTTGTGAGTTTTAGATGAAAGGAAGACAAAAAAGAGCTTACTTGAGATTCCAGACTAATCCAAGTTGACCCCTCATGGCTCTGGGTTCTTAGGAAAAATGTCTTGGGGTGTTTGTACTTCAGATTCCGAGTGTGAATTTTAGACTGTCTATAATACCTGGGAACTTTTGCTTTGAAACTTTGCTATCCAGCCCTACTCTGAGGGATGAAAAGAATGGACAGGGCTCACAAGCTACAGAGGCATCCAAGCTTTTAATAGATTTTAGATTCAAGAGTGGAAAATTATACTTTTCATAATAATAATGGCAGTTAATATCCATCGAGAGTCTATGGGTACCAGCACCATACTTTTATGTACTTATTTATCTCCTTCTTCTCAAAACTATCCAGGGTTCACTTGTATCACTTGTCTTCCCATTGTTCATCAATTTGCTTGAGTGGGCAGCAGTGACATCTCATTTGTTGGGAATGAGGTTCATTATTGTTACTGTTTTTTGCATATAGAGTATACCATGGGTAGCTTGCCACGCTCTGCCATGGCTCTGGGTTCATCCCAGGGGGCCCAGTTTTTTATATGTCAGACCATCAACCATCCAGGACCCATGGGGCAGAGCCCTGGATGTAGACAATCCTGTCTCCTGTCTGCCACCTGCCAATGCAGCTGGGTGCTACAGCCATATCTGCAACACCTCAAGGGGAGCTATCCAGGGTTACAGAGAGTATATCTGGTATAGCCCAAAAGCAACAAAATAAAACAATGCAAACAAATTTTTAAAATGAGTTTGGAAGGGTCAAAGAGATAGTAAAGGGGTACAGCACTTGCCTTGCATCCTGTTGACTCTGTTTCTATCTTTGACATTGTATTTGATCCCCAAGTACCACTGAGCACCTTCAGGTACAGCCCAGACTACTGCTCTCCAAATGAATCTCTAATATTTAGGCAAACAATGTGGAAATATCTGAACACAGTGGAGCTGGGAATATCAGCATAATTATTTCACGTTACATGACTGGCAAGCTACCCGTGTCATATTTGATATGTCAAATACCAGTAACAATTATAGACCTCATTCCCATGACCTGATGGAATGGTTTGAGGCTCTTTATGTTCCTGGAGCAAGCAGGTGCCCTTGGGCTCTGCTTGCTTGAGACAGGTCATATGGAGATGTTACTGGTGCCTGCTCGAGCAAATCGATGATGAACGGGAAGACAGTGATACAGTGATACATGACTGTAGGTACTTAATGATACTACTCAAATTAAAGGTATTTAGTGGATTTCCAGTATTAGGTAAATCGGTCTAATCCTCTCAGAGAGCAATTTGGTGAAATAGATCAGGAACCAAACAATAGCTGAGTCTTAGATTTAGTAATCAGAAAGCAGAAAGGAACTTTTGAAAATCAATCTTGAAAAAAATAATTCTCAATGAGGAAAATTATGTGCCAAAGACTATTACATATTTATTATGAGTACAGAGAAAGATTAAAAACAAGTCTCCTGGGGCTGGAGTGATAGTCCAGCGGGTAGGGTGTTTGCCTTGCATGCAGCCGACCTGGGTTTGATCCCCGGCATCCCATATGGTCCCCTGCGCACCGCCAGGAGTAATTCCTGAGTGCAGAGCCAGGAGTAACCCCTGAATATTGCCAGGTGTGACCCAAAAAGCAAAAAAAAACGTCTCCAAGATCCAGGGATAGTTCACGTGGCAGAGCATAAGCCTGGAATATGCAAGAACACAAGTTTTATCCCTGATACCACAAGGCTCCCTTACAACCCCAGGCGGTCTATTAAAAACACATACAGATACTTTAGAAAAGCAAACTTCAGCATGTTGATTAGTCATTCCTGTGTGTCCACTTCAATATTACATAACAAAATTTAACCATTAATACTATCTTAAGCCATTAAAAATAAAAATGTGTGAAGAGATAAAATTTTTATCTTCACACTAATTCATAATTTAGAAAATCAATGAAATGGTACCAGAAGTCCAATGAAAGTTGGGCTTAAATGGAGAAAGTTTTGAATACATGTCCAGATCTTTTCCCCCTGAAACTACTTTCTATTATGTGGTAGTTGTATACATTTAAGACTATAAAAAAGAAAAAATCTGTGGAATAAATTTCATTCTCTCCAATTGTGGTGTGAATTTCTTCCAGAAGTCATGAATCTAGTATTTCTTGTTCCTCTTCTAAGATCACTAGCACAGT
This sequence comes from Cryptotis parvus, assembly GCA_021461705.1. Classification (NCBI taxonomy): domain Eukaryota; kingdom Metazoa; phylum Chordata; class Mammalia; order Eulipotyphla; family Soricidae; genus Cryptotis; species Cryptotis parvus. The sequence goes on from JAJIBD010022486.1 coordinate 193,570, forward strand.
GGCTGACAAAGTAGAGCCTTTTTCCCTACACTCTGTTTCCCTAGGGGCTCAAGACCATTCAGTAAAACAACTACGCTTGACACCTGACACAGCTTTTATATGTGTTGGACACCCTTCCCAGCTCTTCACATATATTGGCTCATTAAACCCCACCATCCCACAAGGTAAAACAAATCAAGAGACATAATGGTTAGTCACTTATCTAAAGTTTTCCTACTAGTAGGTGAGAGAGCCAGGATTTGGACTCAGGGAGTCTGCCTCCTGGGTCTCTGTTCTTACAGTTCTCTCAACATACAGGCAGACAGGCAAATCCAACCTGCTCAGATCACTGGGTAGTGTAGGTGCTGACTAGGGGTAAAGGCAGTAAAGGTAGAGGGGCAGAATTCAAAGGTTTCTAGGCCAGAGTGATGGTGTAGCAAATAGGGCACCTGACTTGCACGCAGATACCCCAGTTCAATCCCTGGTACTCCATGTGATCCCCTAAGCACCACCAGGAGTGATCCCTGGGTACAGAGCCAGTAAGTCTTACTCTTTATACAGTTGGGTGTTCCATCCTCCAATCCCCCAATGAACCCTAAAGATCTAAAATAAGACACTTCCTAAAAGGAAGACTGGATCGCTGGCAATAATTTCTTTCTGAGTGAACAGATGCAGCTAGAGATGGCATCTGGCATATGAGCAATTATCTTTGTGCAAGTATTTTACTTGGCATCAGGGATGGATTAGAGACAGCACTGAGCTAAAGGTGAAAACTTACAAGCTGTGTTTCTGGACACCATGACATTTTCTCTGCTTGCTTGACCTAAGACAGACGAAATTGTTTCTTTTTGCCTAGTTTATTTACATTTCAAAGCTTAGGCTTTTCTTGAAAAATAATTTTGCATATAGATCCCAATGCCAGATCAGAGTTTTCATGGCCATCTAACCTAGACCCTGTTTATCTCTTCAATAACATGCACTCAAACATTCTTATAAACAGAAAGGAACAAATATCTATTAGAAATAACAAATTCACCACCTTCAAAAAAGATGGTGCTCTACTGCATTACACTCCTGTTTCACAGCTTTGTCTAAGAATTAATGCTAGAAATCTACCTCCCACCACCCAGACCAAAAAATCCCCACCTTTTAGAAAAAAATTGATATTTTGACCAGTCCCACACAGAGTGAGAATTCCCCTATAATTTCCAAGTCACAGAAGGCCATATTTCTTTGCGCCCCCAAAGTTCACAGTGCTATTCTATTTACTTCTTTGATGCAAATTCTGTTCTTCAGCTTCAATCTGGATTGATTCTCATTCACTGTTATCAGAAATGGAGATCCTGAAGACCGAATTTTTCATCTTACAGATGAGGCAAAGAGGCTCAAGAAAAACCATTCTCCCACCATCAGGCTGGCGGTAGAGTAGCTTCAGGTCCTCACCCAGGAGATTCTCAGCCCTGTAACTTCAGCGGCCCTAGAGCATTGCAGGTAGCACTACATAGTCAGGAAGCTCAGAAAGAAGCAGAGGGTCCCCAGTCATTTCTCTAACCTTGCCCCTCCACCCCCAACTCCAGGCTCCTTGTTTAAACCTACGACAATGGGAGGAAAGATGGAGGTTCTTACTCATTTCCATGTACTCTGGGGTTAGTCCTGTGTATGGTTCCAAGCTATAGTCTAGGTCCCATTGCTCTGGGTGCTTTGAATGAGCAGAGCCAGTTTCTCCAGGTTCCGTCTCATCTTTCAGCTTCCGAAATAGTTTCTTTAGCTTCCTGGAAAAGAAATAGACTCATCAGCAAAAGAGTCTCCGGAGGATAGGGTAAACTCCACAGATGGAAAGGAAGAATAAATTAAGCTTTGACAATGAAGCCAGCTGATCTAAGGACAGATAGACAGGCACAGAGGAGACGTGTTTCTTCTAAAAGACACCCTAGGAGGCTCTGTATCAGAGCAAAGAATAACTCTCCATCAAAGGACAAGATTTCATCAAACTCAAAGAAACTAAATGCTTCCTATTGCCTGATAAGCAACAAAAGAGTTGGACCTTTTTGTCAGCTGGGACAATCAATCATGTAAGAGGTGATCCTGAGGAAGAGAGGAAGCCCAGAAAGCTATAGACAGGAGCTCACCTCCCAGGAGACTCGCTCATCTCTTAATAATATACACAGGATCAGATTTCCATAAAAGGAAACTAATTTTTGTTTACCAAAGTTAGAACCAAAAGCAACGTGCTACCAATGGCTGAACTGTGCCCTTTCCTACTCAGATGCTGAAATTTTAGCCCCCAAAGTGATTAAATGAGACAAAACACCAAGTTCTAACCCAATATGACCAGTAACCTTAAAGGAAAAGGGAAAGACAAGGGCTCATTCTAATAGAACACTGGGAAGAGGATTGACCTCAAGCCAGGAAGAGGATTTCAGAAAGAAGTGGAAACCACTATCTACCAGTGTCTTTCCTTGGACTTTCCTATTTCCAGAACTTGGAAAAAATTGGAAGCTGTTGTTTAAGCCACCAAATCTATAGTATTTTTGGTATGGAAAAACCAAGCAAAGGAAGATATCTATGTGAAGAATTTAGGGGATATAGAATGGCAATAATGGCATAACCTCTAAGAAGAAGGATTAAGTGAAAAAAAATTCATAATCCTGAGTACCCTATCTAATATAGCAATCATTCAATTGATGATAGCTACTATTTTTTGTATTCAATTCTAAAATATAGCTGGGAATATGTCATTTTTATTTTCCTCGTTTGACAAGTGATTTTTAGCATAGGATTTTATATCCAGCCAATGTATTTATCAAGTGCAAATGCAAAAATGAAGACACTTCAAAAATATTATAGGGATCTTCCAAAAGCTATTCTTTTATGTATAAAATTTCCATGTAGTTCCTGTAGGTAAATTTCACCAACCAAGCAGAAAATAAATCTAGATGAAATTCAGCAAACATGGAAATATCAGAAGGTGTGGCTCTAACTCACATTGAGTTAGATTTCATCAAATTCAAAGAAACTAAATTCTTCCTATTGCTTGTATAGAACAATTATATTTAGTTCCTATATAGAACTAAATAGAAGTTTATATATAGAAACTATATAGAAGTTTCAATGAAACAGCTATAAATGATGTTTATAGTTGTTTCATTGTATCATTATAACTACATAACTATAAATTATAATGAAACTTCATGAACTATATAGAAGTTTTAATGAAACAATTCTCATTTAAACAAGAGGATTGTAGATTCTTAGAGGAAGATTTATTGAGGGGCAGGGGGTGGGAATTTCCACCCTCTGGGATCTTCTCCAATGGGATGATTCATTAAAACAGCATCAGACTGTTTAGCAATGGAAAAAAAATCAATTCAATGACATTCATATAAAGAATGCATATCATAGTAAAGTCTAAAGAAAACTACGAGGGGCTAAAAAGCTATCACAGGTGTTAAGGTGCTTGTTTTACACACAGCTGACCTTGGTTCAAATCCCTGGCACCACATATGGCTTCCTGAGCACTGCCAGCTCATTTTTGAACACAAAGCCAGGAATAGTCCCTGAGCACCGCAAAGTGTGACCCACCCCAACCAACCCCCAAATATCTACCACGGCATACCTGGCATTATTTATCTGTATTAAGGGCTCCTAAATCAAGGAGAAAGGAAGAGGGATTTAATACAACAGGAACGGGGATGACTTCATCTTTATTCTAAGAGTAAAGAGATGAGTTTTTCAGAGAGGACATGTTCGCTGATAAACATTTATTTTTCTGGGTGACAATGCACCCTTTGCAAACTACATTCTTCTAAGCCATAGGCATGGTGGGGGAGTAATGATCACTTTTACTAGCAGGAAAGAGAAAAAAAAATGAAAGGAGGTAAAATCTTCTCAGCCTCTAGGGTCTTCATTGCTCTTATCTCAAAATAACCTCGTCACTCAAGGCAACACTACAATGCCATTAAAAAAAGACAACATGGGCCTTTTGGAAGAAAACAGATGGGACTTGCAGTAAAGGTCACAGGTTTCCGCTGATTGATCCTTAGGTTCCCACACCATGGAGATGTTTATTGAAAGAGTCCTACATTGGGCATGGGAAAAGCCTGAGTTATTTCTTTGGGGTTGGTTGTTCTCAGACTCCAGGGGGAAAATGATTGATCAAACATTCACAGCGCTTCATGCAGTGGTGTCGCTGGCGAATTTAAACAAGCATTATCTATAAGAGCGATGACTATTATAAAGGGGCAGGTTTGGGTGGTGTTGAGGTCAAGTGAGGACACCTGACCTGATCTAAAACCAAGCATGTTTTCCCAGAGGACAAGAGATATCCACCATAAAACGTATTACCCATCATCTTGTCTTTTTGTTTTGTTTTGTGCTTTGTCTTGGGGCATTACCTGGTTATTCTCAGAGCTCAAGAATTACTCCTGGAAGTGCCTGTATGGCATGGGCTACAGGGTAGAGCTTTGGGTTGGGTCACACTTAGTGAATCCTATGGTGTGCCAGGGATTAAACCTGCGTCAGCTGCATGCACGGCAAGCACCCTACCTTCTGTACTACATCTCTGGCCCCCATCATTTTGTTGAAGAAAGATGCTATAGGATCAGTACGAGAAAGGTACTAATGTGAGAATGAAGGTTTAGGCTCAACAGAGTAGCTTCTAATGCCATCATCAAAGACAGATGTGAGACTATCTCATAAAAGAGACCGGAAAGAGCTTAAATGCTTGGAGTTTAGCACAGGAGAGAGAGGGGGAAAGGCAGGGCAGACCCTGTTCAAAAGGGCCTTTTGACCAGCCATCTGGTATAGAGTTTGGGAGACAGGGGGAGGGAGTCAGAGCCTGGGGTGACATTCATAGATAGACAAGAAGAGAAGCAGATAGAGTGGGACATGCTTGGGAGATGAACTTCAGGGTCTGGTGAACTGTTCCTGGGAAGGGAGGAGAATGAGGGATCAGGATTATCCTCAGAATCTTGGGAATCTGCAACATTCTTTGGGAATCCATAAGAGTTGGTAGTAGAATGGGACAGTTGCCTAAGTCAGGGAACTTGGACAAGAGACAGATTTGGAGGATAGGAGGAGGCATTTTGGGTGGAGGATCACAAGACAACTAAGAAGCGTGATTCTTCTGGAACATACTATTTGTGTCTGCTGATCTGTAATCAGTCTGCATGTGAGAAGTATGATGGAGAATCTCTGAAACGACTGCAACCAGCACCACACAAGGTGGGGTGGCGGAGAGAGAGGAAGGGACAGTGATAGGGAGAGGGAAGAGGCTTCTGAAGGCAAGAAAGGGGCATGCACAGGATCAGGGAACTCACTGGGTGGGTAAGAAACCAAGGAAATGTCAGAGAAATAGTACAGTGGATAGGATACTAGCCCTTCATGTAGCTGACTCGGGTTTGATCCCTGGAACCCCATATGATCCCCTGAGCATCCTGAGTGATCCCTGATTGCAGAGTCAAAAGTAATCCCTGAGCACCAACAAGTGTGACCTCACCCCCTTCATGAAGGAGAGCAAAAACAGAGCAGGGCAATAAACAAATAAACAAGGTAAAAAATGGATTATCAAAAAAAAAAAACAGAGCAGGGAGCTCCTGAAAGGATGGGGTGTTTGGCAGGATGAGAAGACACTGATGGACAGGTCCAAAGAGGAGAAGAAAACAATTCACCTATGAGATGAGTTCTAATAAACCTTCTTTTCTCTAGAATTTTTTGCTCCCAGTGTCAGGAGGAGGAGGAGGAGAAGAAGAAGAAAGAAGGATGAGGAGGAAGAAAAGGATGAGGAAGAGCAGGAAGAAAAGGAGGAGAAGGAGGAGGAGGAGTAGGAGGAGGAGGAGAAGGAGAAGAAGAAGAAAGAAGGATGAGGAGGAAGAGGAGGAAGAGGAGGAAGAAAAGGATGAGGAGGAGGAAGAGCAGGAAGAAAAGGAGGAGAAAGAGGCGGAGGAGGAGGAGGAAGAGGAGAAGGAGGAGGAGGAGGAGGAGGAGGAGGAGGAGGAGGAGAGAATTCCTGAGTCAAATTTCTCAGGTATCTGACAAATTGTATAAAGTACAGATGGGCCACTGGGAAAACCATATGATGATTCTGACCATATGATGCACTCACTTCTTAAATATTTCCTTTGATATTAACCCCCCCAACCCCAATCTTTTGGTCTGTGATTTCTCCATTCCATTTTAATGACAAGTCTGAAGGATTCTGTCCAGAAGGCTCCTATCTCTTCCCTGTCTGGGTTCTGGAGGGCTCACCCCAAGACAGAGTGAATGTTGATCATACCTAGGCTGCCCTCCCTGTCATTGGATTCTGCACCCCTGAGTCCCTGCAGACCTTCACTCCACAGGTTCAAACCCCATGAAATAAGGCAGAACACAGACCTCTTAGGGCCAACAGTGAGGAACGCATCAACTTCTAAGCAGTGTATTCCTTTCCCTGACACCTGACAAGGTTCAAATTTGTTCCTTCAGCTTCTGGTTCATGGCCAGATTCTGCTGTGTTTGGGAAAGAGACAGACCTCACTGGGCCGTGAGGACCTTCAAGAGAGGCTGTTTTATGTCTTGAAATGTAATATTTATCACTCCCCAGCCCCAGAAAGCCTAAAGTTTATAAAACCACACTAGCTGTGTCAGGGGTATATTGCAGTTATTTGAGTAGATGTAATCTGAGCTTTTAGTGAGAAGGTGTTGGTGGGGGGGTATTTTCTGGGAAAAGTCCTGATTTTCTGCTCTGTCCACACACAAAAAAAAAAAACTAGCCCAGCTCAGGGCCAGAGAGATAGTCCAGTGGGTAGGGTGCTTACTTTACATGCAGCCAAGCTGGCTTTGATCCCTGGCACCCTCTATGCTCCCCAGAGCTCACCAAGAGTGATACCTGAGCATATAAGATTAAGCCCCTAGCTGGGTTTGACCCCAAACATAAAAATCAAACCCAAACAAAACTATCACTCTTTCTGAATGGTAAAGTTCCATTTCCAATATTTTTGAGGTGGGTGGTGGAGTTTGGTTCAGAATTGACAATATTCTGGAGCTACACTTGGCTCCATGCTCAGGACTGACCCCTGCAGGTGCCAGGGGGACCATGTATGGTGCCAGAGATGAATCTGAGTTGACCACATGCAAGGCAAATGTCTTCCTCCTGTGTTAAAATCTCTTTGGCCCCATTGCCTATTTCTGTTTCAAGGATTGCTGAAGGTATGTTTGAGATCAAACTCAAGCAAGGAGCTGAGGTAGAGTGAAGCCTGTTTCAGGGGTACCATATGGTTTGAAGGCAAAGTCTCAGAAGAAAGGCACATGAGAAAGGCAAGTGGGCGGGGGTTAGAGGGGTATCAGGGAAACACTGAGGAAATCCTTTTCAGCTCACTCTAATCATCATATAGCTCAGGTCCCGCCTGTGTTCGCCTGAGATTACAGGACCTGGCTCTGAGTAAGGTTATGGCACCCAGTCCCAATCCCTGGCTCTGATAGGATTCTGGGACCCAGAACCCTTGAAGCCCTCCAGCTGCTCTCTAGAGAACATCTGCTGCACTGGGAAGGCTCTGGGAGCCTGGCGTGGCGTGAGTGCAGCTCATTCGAGGCCAGACCACGAAACCCAGTTTTATCTGTAATCTCGGCCTCATTAGTGTCACAGCTGCCCGTGAAGAGCCAAGTGGCCGGGTGTGACCATCTGCCTCCCTTGGAAACTTTTTGTTTTCCATTTCCAGGACCCAAAACTAAAATTTTCTGGTGGTGCTGACCTGGACCAAAGGTCCCAAACTCCTTTTCTTCTGAGCCCCTCTTCCCACTCCCGAAATCAAGCTTCTTTCAGTAAATAATAGAAAGTGTTCCTTCCTTGTTCACTCGCACCAGAAGCTATTGCTGTTTCCTGTGAATCCCATCTCTGTCCTGGGATGGGGCATTGTCCACCTTGGAAAACATTGATGGGCATATGAGGGAACCTGTTGGGGACACCTGCCCAAACATGGGTAGCTTGCCAGGCTCTGCCGTGTAGGTGATATAGTCTCAGTAGAAGGCTCTCATCTCGAGCATTTACTGATACTTTAATAAAAATAAATTAAAAGGGACCAGAAAAATAGTACAGAAGGCAGGACACTTGCTTTGCCTATCATCAGTCAATCTAGGCTTGATCAAAGGATCAATCCCATTAGCTGCCCAGTAACATCTTTAGAAGGTTTGTCGGTCTTCAATCCTAGGCTTCCCAGCCCTAGCTGAGAAGATTCTTTCCTTTCCCCTCTCATTCAGTGTTTCTGAAGCAGCGCATATGGAACCCAAGTTTCCCGGATATGGTATAGAAATACTGCAGGTATAAGACAGTAATATCATGACATGGTAGAGTAACACTCTAGGTATAAAACAGTAATAGCACAAGTATTTTTAGCTATGATATCACACTGTATCACTGTCTTCCCATTGTTCATCAATTTGCTTGAGTGGGCACCAGTAACATCTCCATGAGTCCTGTCACAAGCAAGTGTAACCCAAGGGCATCTGCTCACTCCAGGGACAGGAGAAGCCCGAAACCATTCTTCAGGTCATGGAACTGAGGTCCATAATTGTTACTGGTTTTTGGCATAACAAGTAAATAAAACATGGGTAGCTTGCCAGGCTCTGCCGTGTAGGTGGTATAGTCTCAATAGAAGGCTCTCATCTAGAGCATTTACTGATACTTTAATAAAAATAAATTAAAAGGGATACAGAGCCTCGCAAGCGGCTGGGGAGGCTGGCACTCGGCTCGCGCCGGGCCTAGCTAACCATGGAACCCCGAGGAGGGCAGATGGGTTTTGGGAGTGGGCCCGTTGCCTCTGGGGGTCCCGGAAGCAGCCGGATGAGACTCGCCCATCACACTAGCCACCATTTTCACTGTCCGGACGCTGGGAAACTGCCTCACGACCAGATCAACAGAGCAAAACCAGTTTGAGCCCAGGTCGCGCGGCCGCTTGCGGCCGCGCGTCCACTAAAATAGTGAAACATTAATGTCTTTTAATGCACTGCATTCCACGAAGAGCAGGAAAGTTTGTTGGGAAGGTGATATAAAGAGGAAAGAAATGACATACAGAACCTGCCAAGTGGTTGAGGTGCGGGAGGGGGAGGGAGGTGGGGACATTGGTGATGGGAGATGGGTTTGGGTGGAGGGTGCGTGTTGGAACACTGTAGAACCAAAGCTCTACATGAGCATCTTTCAATTAAAAAAAAAGGTTGAATGTACCACAAACATGTGGGAATCAGAGGTTAGGTAAGACAGAGAAGGGAACAGTGTGCTAATATTTGTCAAAAGTGATAATACCAGCCTAGAACTGAGCATTGAATATAGGAAAAAGATATATATGATAATCTCTAAATGTATGTATTGCAATCCACAATGTGTAAGAGAAGAGAGAAAGAGAGAGAGAGAGAAGAGATAAAGAACTTGCCATAGAGGCAGGCTAGGGAAGGGGGAGGAAAGTGGGGACATTGGTGGTGGGAAATGGGCACTGGTGGAGGGATGGGTGCTGGAATACTGTATGACGGAAACCCAAACATGAACATCTTTGTAATTGTATATCACATGGTGGTGTAATAATATTAAAAAAATAAATTAATTAAAAGGGGCCAGAAAACTAGTACAGAAGGCAGGACTCTTGCTTTGCCTATCATCAGTCAATCTAGGCTTAATGACCCCTCTACCCTGACCCAGCACCCCATAGGGTTCTCTGAGCCAAGCCAGGAGTGATCCCTGAGTAAATCCTGAACAGCTCCCTAGTGTCCAAAGCCAGATAAAATATTAACTTTTAGTCTGACCAGTAAGATGAAAATTTCATCTCTCCTGGGGAGAACCTTTGAGGTAGGCTCTAAAGGCATGTAAAAGTGGCTCCTTGAACAAAACCCATTTGACCTGTAATTGAACGGAACAGCTCCTGGGGTGGCCTATTCAGAGTCACTCCCTGGACCAGCAATGTTTTTAGGATAAAAGCAACGGCACCCACTAACATGAGAGCTAACTGGATTCTAGATCAGAGGTTTTCACTGTCAGTGGTCCTTGTACCAGACTTCATCTGCAGCAATTCATGCTGGTGAGCAAGAATAATTATTGCCACTTTATGTCATATGCCTGGATCATGTAAAAGTCCTATTATAAACATTGGTGTGTACAGAGACTGGCACACATCCAAAAGAGCAAGAACAACCAATGCTGGTGCAGATGCGGGGAGAAAGGGACTCTCATATATTGTTGGTGGGAATGTTGACTGGTTCAGCTTTTTTGGAAAACAATATGGACATTCCTCCAAAGACTAGATATTGAACTCCCATTGACCCAGCAATACTACTACTGGGAATATATCCTGGAGACCCAAAAACATATTTCAGAAATACATCTGCACTTCTATATTCATCTCAGCACTATGCACAATAGCCGGAATCTGGAAACAACCTGAGTACCCGAGAACAGACAACTGGATAAAGAAACTGTACATCTACACAATGAAATACTATGCAGCTGTCAGGAAAAATAAAGTCATGAAATTTACCTACAAATGGACAGACATGGAGATTATCATGCTGAGTGAAATTAGTCAGAAGGATAAGGACAGATATAGAATGACTGCATTCATTTGTAGGATATAAATATAAACCAGTTTTCTACTGATTGTTGGAAACAGTAACGCCAGACTAGAACTGAGCATTGAATGTATGCAAAGAATTTACACAATAATCCCTACATGTATGTAGCCAAGCCACAATGTGTAAGGGAAAGGAGAGAGGGGGGGAGGAGGAAAAGAGCCTGCTATAGAGGCAGACTTGGGAGGGGGAGGGAATCTGGGTACGTTGGTGATGGGAAATGTGCACTGATGGACGGCTGATGGAACACTGTATGTCTGAAACTCAAACATGAATATCTTTGTAATTGTATAACTCACGGTGGTATAATAAAATTAAATTAATTGTGCTAACAATTTTCGAGGGTACTGGTGCCAACCTAGAACTGAGCATTAAATGGAGGCAGGGGGATACACATGACAACCTTTTAATGTATGTTCTGTAATCCATAGTCTGGAGGGAAGGAAAAGATAAAGAGAGAGAAATGGAAAGAAATAAAGAACCTGCCATGGAGGAGGGCTGGGGGAGTGGGGGGGGAACCGGGGACGTTGGTGGTGGGAGATGGGCACTGGTGGAGGGATGGGTGCTGGAACACTGTATGACCAAAACCCAAATATGAACTTTTTAATTGTATATTTTTGTAATTGTAAAACTAAAAAATTTAAAAAATAATAATAAAATCTGGTACTATTTTGGGTCACAATTAGCTTTAAATAATAAATTTTATTATTTAATAATAATAATAAAATATTATTTTTATTAAATAATAAAATATTTTAATTCTATTTTATTTTTATTGTTTTTATTTTATTATTTAATAAAAATTTCTATGGAAGGCCAGTTACCTTCTGTAGAAAGGGGTTCATGGCATGAAGTGAGAGAGCCTAAGAAATTATGATGATCATCAAGAAAGAGCTGAGAACTGGACACACAGGGATTGACTTGTCCTCAGCCTTATCACTTGGCACTTCTCTTCCTGTTGTCCATCAATTTGCTAGAGCGGGCACCAGTAACATCTCCATATGTCCTGTCACATGCTAGTGTAGCCCAAGGGCATCTGCTCACTGCAGGAACATGAAGAGCCTCAAACCATTCCTTCAAGTCATGGGAATGAGGTCTATAATTGTTACTGGTTTTTGGCATATCAAATATGACACGGGAAGCTTGCCAGTCTCTGCTGTGCAGGTGGGATACTCTCGATAGTAGCCTCTCATCTCGTGCATGTATTGATAAACCAGGGAAAGATAAGCTTTTCTGCTGGGTGGAGCTCTGACGACCTGTGGAGTCCGGCTGTTGAAAATGGCGGCCATCATGGTGTGGGGGTTCCTCTGGCTTCTTGAGAGGCTCTACTGTGATGGCAGGACAGGGCTAGAACCTGCCTTCCCTCCTGGGTGCCTCATGATCAGCTGGGCACAGGGAGAGCCTGTAGCAGCTCTCGTCCCTCAGCCTTACATAAAATAATTTTTATGACTTAAAAATAAAAATATTTATAGCTATTCTGACAAAAAATTGGTGTGTAAATATTCTTATAACAAACATTTTTTTATTTCTGCCTTTGTGGCCTGGGAACATTTCTCTCATTTTTCACTAATTTTCTGGGTCAAGTAGGAAGCCACTGCACTAGAGAACTGATTTATATCCAGGCTGCATCTTGACATTATTGTGAGGGATAGAAACATTCTGAGAATAATTTTACAGAGTTCATAGTGAGGTTATTAAAGTACCTGGATTTAAATCCAGATAATTAGACCACCAGTGCTTCTTGTCTAGAGAATCAAGGATTGTTGGGTCTAATATTTGGGGAGAGTATTGACTCATACCCAATGGTTCTAGGAGTTCACTCTTAGCAGTACTCAGGAGACCATGTTATGCAAGGGGTCAAACTAGGCTAGACTGCATATTAATCAAGTGCCTTCAACTCTGCACTATTTGCTTGGCCCCTGGATCTATTTTTTTTATTGAATCACCATGCAATGGACAATTACAAGGCTGTCATGATTGGGCTTCAGTCATAGAGTGGCCCAACACCCATCCCTCCACCAGTGCACATTTCCCATCACCAATGTGCCCCGTTTCATGTATATCCCTTGACCTACTTTCGATACTCAGTTTTAGATTAGCATTACTATTTTCAACTGCTATTCTCAAACTAGTCCCTTCTCTACCTTGCTTACCTTCTGCCTCCTACATACATGTGGTAGAATCCCTGGATCTAATTTTTATAATTTATTCTACTTCTCATCCACTCACTGCTATTTCTCTCCCTTTAAAGATTCCACTTTTGCCTCCTTTTTCTTGGTGATTTCTTAATATAAAGAAGATTGTCTGGGACTTGACCTTTAGATCGAATAAACCTAATTTATTGAGCACGCTACTCTGAGTAAGAGGTGGGATATGGAATCCCCATAATCACAGTGATTTCGTGTGAGCAGATTCATTATATTAGTAGAACTATGAAGAGCTTTGGAGATAAAAGGATTTTAAAAAAAGACTTCAAGGCTGAATGGAAGAAATTTAGCGCAATAGTCCTACATTTAACTAAATCATTCTGTTCTGAGTGGTTTTTATAGTTGACTAGGAACTGAAAAGAGAAAGAAATTTGGAAATATAAGTGATATCCTTGGAAGCATCCTTAGAGGCCAATTACCTTCCATAGAAAGGGGATGGCATGAAGTGAGAGAGCCTAAGAAATTATGATGATGCCAAGCTCTTCATCAAGAAAGAGCTGAGAACTGGACACACAGGGAGTGACTTGTCCTCAGTCTTACAAGTTGTCACGCAATTGCCATCAATTAGAATGTGGCATATTAAACACACATCAAACATAAACAAGAAAATTGAGTCCTCAAGGCAAATAGCCATGTGTTGGTCTCATCTGTTGCAGAGCTGATGAAACTGATGGGTGGAGGACAGGCAAACACACAGTCCAAACATATGCCAGTGTGCTCGAATCTCTTCTCTACGAAAGGCTCCTGGGTTTGAAGCAAAAGCACTAAGTGGCACAGCAGATGTCCAGGGATGAAAAGATGGGCATCGCATGCCCACAAGCTGTATACAATTCCATCCAGAGCAAAACAACAGTGGTCTGGAAGGACAGGTGTCTTCCCAGATGTCTAAAGTGGAATGAAGTCTTGGCTTTGTAGCAGTGGGGGGGCAGATCTCATGGCTTCAAAGGGACCAGATGTGATTCTGCTGCATCTTGTATGGGTCTGTATATTTGCTGGATGTGTGTCCATAACAAATGTGGTCTCTCTCTGAGATGGGAAGCTTGAGATGGCAACCTAGAGAACACAGACCATGTGTCTTGCCAGCTTTGCTTGATTACTATCACAGAGTGGCTTTCAGTCAGAGAGCTGGGGTTGGGGCACAACTCCCGAGGGCAGCATCTCCTGATGATTTCCTCATGAGGGGTTGGAGGTTGGCTGAAGCAACGTAGAACAAGATGCCCAAACACCAACACCCTCATAATCCCCTTCTGAGAGAAACTAGTGCCCAAGAGTTACTGGAGGTTGCCCATGGGTGGGGGACAAAAATCACCTTAAGAATTTGGCTTCATTCATTTCAGGTGATGGTTAAGCCATTCTGAGGATAGGGATGGCAAAGGGTTGAGGGAAAGTTGAGAATTCTCATTCCTTGAAGTAGGGCACTAATAAATTGGGGTCTTTTCTTATTTTAAACCATTTTTGGTTTGTTTTATGAAGGAGACAGAGATTTTCCCAGGAACTTTCTGACAATTGTGGCTCCCAGTAAAAACAGTGACTCTGGAATAGTTTTTCATGGAGAAAGGAATTAATTCATATCACTATAATGGTTCCATTCTGCTCAAGGAACCTAGGAGTCAGAAATCTTTAAAGAGCTTAGAGGGATTCTGAACTCTTGATTGACTTTGACCGCTGACTTTGATGCCCATGACTTTGTTCAGAATGCTGCCATCGCTCTGGGCCCTACCATCTCCATTTCGGTATGTATAACAATTTGTGTCAGGCGGAGTTTTGATAACCCTAGTTTATCTTTTGCTTATTATAAAAGATATCCACATCCAAGAGAAATTCCTTTCTTAAATGAAGTAACAGCAGACCATCTATCACAAATGATAGTGGCAGCCTTCTTTCAAGACATGCAAGACATACTTCTCTCATGAAGGTATCTTTGCTCAAAAATGCCTGATCTTGACATACTCTAAAGTTAGACAGTTTTCCCCATAAAGAGAACACTGAGGCACAAGTAGCTTATTTTATTTCCCCAACTGAAAAAAAAATCAAAGGAGAGAAGACAAAAGCAGTTTCGTACATTTTCTTCCACAAGATACAGATCTCATACATAGATTGAATGGGGAAAAGGGTGGAATAGAGACTTGTATTATAAGCAGAAAGTGTACATTCAAAAATCATAGTTTGTGTTCTAACTCCCAATGTTATAGAAGTATAAGGTAAAACCTTTGGAGGTAGCTGGGTTTAGATGAGATCATGGGAGTGAGGCCACTTGAGGGGGATTAGTGCTCTTTTTTTAATTTTTTTTATTTGTACAATTACAAAGATATACAATTAAAAGCTCATATTTGGGTTTTGGTCATACAGTGTTCCAGCACCCATCCTGCCACCAGTGCCCATCTCCCACCACCAACGTCCCCGGTTCCCTCCCCCTCCCCCAGCTCTCCTCCATGGCAGGTTCTTTATTTCTTCCCCTTTATCTCTCTTTCTCTTTTCCTTCCCTTCCAGACTATGGTCACAGAACATACATCAAAGGGTTGTCATGTGTATCCCCCTGACTCCATTGAATGCTCAGTTCTAGGTTGGCACCAGTACCCTTGAAAATTGTTAGCACACTGTTGCATCCTCTGTCCTACCTAGCCTCTGACTGCCACACAGATTAGTGCTCTTATATAAGAAAAAGAGACCCAGAGCCTCTCTCTTCCCAGGGCACGAAAAGAGGGAACATAAGTTTACACAAAATGCCAGCTTCCTACAAGTCAGGAAGAGGGGCCTCATAAAGTACTGTATTCGCTGGCACTTTGACATGTACTTCAAAGCTTCCAGAACTATGACAAGTCAGTGACTTATCTGAGTCATTCAGTCTACGGTATTTCATTAAATAACCCATGCTAGTGAAGACAACTGATTAAATTCAGACTGTACTTTTGGTGAATACAATAAACACTGTTTGCATAACTTGGTGGACAATTCTTAATATATGAGCCACACAAGCCCAAAAGTTGGAGGCAATGGTAGTCTGTAGTAGCTATCTATCTATTCTTTTAATTTAATTTTATTGACTCAACATGTGAGGGATAGTTACAAAACTGCTCATGATTGGGTTTCAGTCATGCAGTGTTCCAACAGCCCATCCCTCCACCAGTACACATTACCCAACACCAGTGTGGCCTAATGCCCTTCCACTCTCCACCCCCCACAACCTCCCTCTGACTCGCTCTCTCTCTCTCTCTCCTTGTATACATTCTGGTTTACAATACAGACACTGAAAGGTTATCATGTATATCCTTTGACTATTTTCAATTCTCAGTTCTAGCTAGCATTACTATTTCCAACTCTTATTGTCAAACTGGTTCCTTATCTACCTTACCTACCCTCTGTCCCCACGTGTTGGAGTCTACATCTTAAATTGACATGCCCATCTATCACACTAAGTGTCATTGACTTATTCATAGGTAGGATGGACAGCACTAAAAATACTGAACACTCTTATGTCAAGGAAGCAGATTCCTAGTCCTGTCATTTACTGGTTTTGCTTGATAAGGCAGGTTCTGCATCTCTCTGAGCCTCAAACATCACAAGTCATAGAGGCAAACAAGACTTGTGGTACAGACCTTAGCTTTGGGGACTGAGGCTATTAATATAGCCATAACGGGGCTATCAATATATCCATAAGGGGATAGAACATCATACAAATAGAAAGTCATGCTAATGAAAATCCTGCCTAAACATCTGGCATAACTGGGCTGGACCCATGGCAGAGAACAGCGAATTCATTACATACGGGACTCCAATCTCAAAGATGTTGTTCTGGATCAACTGTTTCCCCCAACATGATGATACTGAGCTGGATGCAGAGCTCCATGAGGCAGCCTCCTGGAGCACACTGTGTGAAGAATGAAGGGAAGACAATAAAGGAGCAATTAGACGATGTGGAGTCCAGAGAGAAGCAAGGATGGTAATTAAGCCATACTCTAAAGACGATAGGGTTTGAGTTGACATTGGAGTGGTGGGGCACGTGGTTACACCTACATATCAGCAACCTGGTATGAAATAAAAACACAATACTTGCCTCTTCCATTCGATAACCATCAAACACATACACGTAGCTTCCAGGTCTACCCACAAACCTGAAAATGAAGAAACATGGGAAGAGTTAGAGGAACAGAAAGTCAAGGCTATTGGAAAATCTGCTTTCTGGGCAGACAAGTCACTATCAATGCAATCCTTGGAAATGCTGGACAGGGCAGGTGCTTTGTTCCCCAGAGATAGGAATTTCTATCATGTCGGTGGCCTGCAAGCACCTAGCACATCTAAGGATCATCTCTTAACCATATATTTTCTAGGGGGAGAGTGCTGGTGCTGGGTCTGATATAGGGATAGGAAGATGGTAAGAGTGTGTGTGTGTGTGTGTGTGTGTGTGTGTGTGAGACTTCTCCTAAACACAAAAGTTTGGATGTTTTCTAAGTGTACTATCATATCCTTCACTAGTATCAAGAATTGAGTTCTGACTGTGAGAGCTTCTCATTTTACAGGCATTGTGGGATAAGATTAGCTAGTATTGCAGCTGGAGATTCCTTTGATCAGAAAAGAAAACGCTAGACCCCTTACTGAGAATGGAAGAAGTCTACCTCTTTTCTTCTATGACCACCCAATGGTCTTTTTATGGAGAAGTAAGATCAGGTAGCTACAGGAAGTATAGAGGTCAAAAATCCAATCATGGAATCCGGCAGAATAATTCCACTTAGTTTGCATGTCTTGCCCTAGTCTACCTTGAAATTTAGATATCTAGTCAAGACTCAACTTAGCATAAATCCTAAACATGAAAAAATACTCAGTCACCCCACCTCAGTGCAAGGGCTGAAAATGCAGTGCTGTGTGGGTCCTGCAGTGTTAGGGATTATTTTTGTCATTTGTGCTCAGTCAGGGTCTCCAGAGCTATTCTCAATAATACTCAGAGGGTATATGATGTGGTATGGGGGTAGAATGTCTTGCCATATCATGCCTTATGTGGCAAGACTCAAGAGTCACTGGTTCACCTAGGAATTACCTCTTGCCTCATCCTTACAATTGGGAGAAGCAATGACTTACTTCCATGACTTCAGAGTCCAGAAGCAAGTCTTTATAGTTTCTCTATTTCTCATAACCCAAAGGTGTGAACCCAAAACTTAGTGCTAAAGCCACTGCTTCATAAAGTCAGGTGGGGAAGGGGCTGGAAATGGGGCTGATGATATAAACTCACCATGGGGACAGACTGACTATATCGGAGGACCCAGTCTTGGTAACAAATTTCAATGCATGACCCCACTATACTTACCTCCCCCTTGAAAAAGGCCACGTAGAAGATAGGCGAATAGGCATTGACAAACTTCAGCAAAAAAGCTTTGAGTATCAGGCGCTCTTCAAAAGTCTGTTCTGTTTTGGGAACCTCTGAGAGAGAAAAGAAAAGCTATTATCACCAGAGAGATATCTCGACTTCTTTAGAATTTGGTTTTGGGGGAAGCCCCTAATCAATACCCAGGAGACTCTGGGATCCCTCCCAGTGATCCTCAGTCAACTTGGATCAAGGCTAACATAGCTGCTCAGGTGCTGAATACAGGGACAGGACCATAGGGCTAACCTGGTGGTGCTCACGAGCCTTTTGGGCTATACAAGATGGTGACTATGGAGATACAGAGTGTGGTGCTGGAACATGGTCTCCTGAACTAAATGGTGGATTATCTGCCTGACCCCCTCTTCAGGATTTTTACCCTGTGACAGGAGCCACTATCTCTCGGATGATGCCTCAGAGTATCAGCCAAGAGCTCCAGATTTCTGGAACATTCAAACTGAATTCTCCTAGGAAGTTCTAAATGGCTTACCAGCATCAGAGATGGAACACATGATTTTAGGTTTTCTCCTTCTCCTTCTTGCTTCTAATAAATCACAGTTTCATACCACCCTCCCTAAGGAGAAGGCTCAGCAGGCCAAACTTATGCTCACTACCCTCGTTCTGGGCAAGGGGAATTCACTTTTTTTTTTTTTTTTTTGGTCGCACCCAGCGATGCTCAGGGGCTACTCCCTGCTCTTCACTCAGGAATTACTCCTGGCAGTGCTGGCGGGGGGGGGGGGAATCACCCGCTTGCTCGAGCATGGGATGTCAAGTGATCAAGTGATCAAGTGCTCAAGAGACCATATAGGATACCAGGGATTGAACCCTGGTGTCAAATACTCTACCCGCTGTGCTATCACTCCGGCCCCTCACCTTTTTTTTCTGATTCCTGTATTTCACTTGAACAAAAGTTCCCAACCTCCATAAACCCCAAATCAGAGTCAATCACTGAATCAGAATTGTGAAACAACAAAGACATGTTTGGGGCCCCATAACATTGTTATTCTCTCTCTCTCTCTCTCTCTCTCTCTCTCTCTCTCTGTCTCTCTCCATCTTCTGTTTATCTGTCTCTGTCTCTCTGTCTTTTCTCCCTCTCCCTCTCCCAGTCTCTCTGTCTGTCTCTTTCTTTGTCTGTCTCTCCTCCCTCTCTCTCCCTCCTCCTCTCCCTACCTCTCTCTTTCTCCCTCTCCCTCCCCTTCTCCCCTCCCTCTCTCTCCCCCTCTCCATCTTCCTCCCTCTCCTTCTCTCCTTCTCCCTCTCTCCCCATCTCCCTCTCCCCCTCTCCCTCTTTCTCCTACTCCTTCTCCCTCTCCCTCTTCCTCCTACTCCTTCTCCCCTCCCTCCCCCTCTCTGCCCCTCTCCCTCTCCTTTTCTCCCCCTCTCCCTCTCTGCCCCTCCCCCTCTCTGTCCCTTCCCCCCCCCTCTCTGTCCTTCTCCTCCCTCCTCCTCTCCTCCTCTCTCTGCCATCTTTAGCAGGAAAACTCTCATGTGTATGTTCACCCCATAGACTGAGTCAGTTTGATTCACTTGTTCAAATGGTGAAGGACTATCTGAGAAAAGAAACAAACACAGTCTGATTCCAACCTCTCAAATTTGGGACAAGACTACAGCATATTCTAGTAAGTCCACAAAAAGGAGTCAGTGGATAGTCCCAGAAGAGCCTGAGAGAAAACCCAAACCTCATCAGTGCTTTCAGAAAAATCAACACCCATGAATGCAGTGTGGGTCACCCTTTAAGCACATTTTGGGGGACTCCATAGAGACAAAGATAGGAAGTGACTGTACCAGAAAGAAACATAAAGAAGCTTGGACCCTTCTACATATAACTTGAAAATGAGCTGAGCTCAGAGGCAAATGCACCTCTAAGTCCAGAGGTGACTGGCATTTAGGCCCTCCTGACCTGACACCTTACCTTTTCCTAGAGATTCTTTGTAGGAATCCCTAAAAAATCAGACCCAAAATGCATTCTCTTGTCTGAAATGTGCCTACTAGTCTATCTCTTCTTGTGAATATCTTCTGCAGCTTTCTGTGAGGCTTGCTCAGACAAAACAACCAGCAGGACCAAATGGCGATTAGCTGATGAGACGGCGACAGTCCCAGAATCAGAGATCACCTTTCCCCTGCACGGAAGACAGGACTCGTGGCCCATCTGGCACCAGGAAGTGCCCAGGCCACATTCTGTGCTTCCTCACATCAATCCCCTAAAGATAATAGGAGCTAGACCAATCCACTAGTCTTGGATCCTTTACCCACCTAAGACAACTTATACCCCCCTTACGAACAGTGTGCTAATAATTGTCAAAAGTGATAATACCAGCCTAGAACTGAGTATTGTATACAGGCAAAAAGATACACATGATAACCTCTAAATGTATATATTGTAATCCACAGTTTATCAGAGAAGGAAGAGAGAGAGAGAGAGAGAGAGAGAGAGAGATAAAGAACCTGTCATAGAGGCAGGCTAGGGGAGGGGGATGGAATTGGGGACATGGTGGTGGGAAATCGGCACTGGTGGAGGGGATGGGTGCTGGAACACTGTAAGTCCAAAACCCAAATATGAACTTTGTAATTGTATATCTCATACAATTATAATGGTATAATAAAATATAAAAAATTAAATGTGGTATAATAAAATATAAAAAATTAAAAATAAAAAAACAAAACTAACATCCATTAAAAAAAAACCTTAGTCTCTCCCAGGGTGTGGCTCTACCCCAGCCTCACCAGAGGCCGGTAGGGTCCACCCAGAGCACACCCTAGTAAACTTCTCCTATTTCCTTAACTTTGACTTGTCTCTGTGTCTCTATACCTGCCAGCAGAAGTCAATGATCTATCCCTAGGGCTGGAGCAATAGCACAGCGGGGAGGGCTTTTACCTTGCAAGTGGCCAACCCAGGTTTGATACCCGGCATTCCATATGGTCCCCCAAGCACCACCAGGAGTAATTCCTGAGTGAATACCCAGGAGTAACCCCTGAGCATTGCCGAGTGTGACCCAAAAACAAACAAACAAAAAATCTATCACCTTCAACAACCAGATCAAATGTTACACCCAATCTCCTTCACAGAGCCTTTCCAGATAGATGTGTTCAGCCAGTAGTATCTTTCTGTTTTCTTCCATGATATTAAAAAAATAAATGTATTGTGTTCATTACCTGCATCCACACCTTTTGGAAGGTTTATTAATAGGAGTTTTCATTGTTAGCATCCCAGTTTGGGTTCCCCTCTAAGCCAAGGGTTTGAGGGTAGTTTATTTGGGAGATGCTGGTAAGGCTGGTATTGGGGGAGGTACAGAGAAGGGAGCATTACAAGGAAAGAAACTTGAGTAGTCTTTCACTCTGGGGAGACATACAGAGACAGGGAAGAAGAGGAGGTAAGGAGGGAGGAAAGGAAGGTTGGAGGGAGAAAGGGAAGGAGGGAGGGAGGGAAGGAGGCAGAAGGGAAGAGGAAGGAAAACTTTTCAATAGGAATTTAAGACACTGCCCAATGGGCCCAAGGCAGCCAATTCCATAGTAATTTAACCACATTTTGTCTCTCACATAAACATTTTTGGGATAAGAAAACTGAAACTGTCATCAACTAAAAATAAAATAACAGTAATCAGGTCTGAGCACCTGAAAATTTGGAAAAATTAACCTTGTAATTGTGGCTGGAGTGGGATTTGGGGCGACGGATGGAGAGGCATGTGCCGATGGTTTTCAGTTATAATCTCTGCTGGAATCCCTTGTACTGGGATCCCTCAATCCTGACAGGAATTTCCTCCAAGTCCTCTGGAAGAAGGATGTGTTCCTTTTACAGCCCTGCTCCAACTAGAAGTGAGTAACCTCCTTCCTCTAGACTGATAAATCATGGGCCTGGTTATTATTTATTAGTTTCCATTCTCAAAACAGTCTATGCGGGTGCTCTCAGGGCCACAAGCCACCGTAAATAACGGGCATTTCCAATAAACAATCCAAATCCACTTGATAGGCCACTAAATCAGCGGGTGTCCCCACCTCAGAGCAGCTCTGTGGCCATCTTGTGTGTCATACAGAGGCTTAAGTGGAAGGAGGACCTCAGGAAACACCTCACCTGCTGAGAGGGTATGGGGGTACGGACCCTGAGAATGGGGGGTATGGAACCCTGAGCTTCAGATAGATTTCTGAGTTTGTTTCCTCAGTCCCACAAGCAGCCTTACTTGTCTGAGAAAGACTGGAGCTAAAAGTTGGAACAGGTCTCCCAGCATCCACTTGGGGAGGAAACATGTCTCCTTTGAGTAAGAGGGGGTACTATGCACCCAGGCCTCAGGCAGGACCCTCTACTTGACACAGCGCTCAAGGGTCATCTTAACCTGAGCACCAGAAGTTGCAGAGTTCCCTCTTCTTCCCAGAACCCCAAACAGATGCTTCCAGTAGGTGAAGGGGGGAGAATTCGCATGGCGTGAGTTGAGTAGGAGGCAACAAGCTCTCCCCAGGGCTCCTAGATTCATGCTCTTTCATCTCTTCATCTCTCCAGGGGTGGACCAGAATTGACCTGGGGGTTCTCAGCTGTTCTGAGGATTGGAGAAAATTTCCAACAGAGCTGACACACACACACACACACACACACACACACACACACACACTCTCTCTCTCTCTCTCTCTCTCTCTTTCTCACTCTCTTTTTCCTCTCTTTTTCCCTCACTCTCCTCTCTCTGTCTCTGTCTCTCTCCTTTCTCTCTGTCTCTCTCTCTCATGCACTCTCTCATCTCTCTCTCTCTCTCTCTCTTTCTCTATCTCTGTCTCTGTCTCTCTCCAGGTTTCCAGATAGGTCAAACAAATAGAATTTCCGTTGCAAAGCCCTGACCTACCCATCTTCCTTTCTCCTTTCTTTTTAAGGGTTAACTCTCCAATGCCTTGTGTCATGAAAAAATATGAGTACAAATGACCCAACTGTAAAGTGCCTTGGAAAATAATTAGTCTGAAAGCCCAAGTTAGTCCCCAGGGGCCAGCTGAGACCTGGAGTCCCCAGAGCGCCCTTCTAATCATATGGAAACCTGTGGCCAACAACAGTATGCCAGCTGCGGGATCTGGATTTGGGGAAAGTGGCTCCTCCTCCCAGACAGTGTGTCCAGATTCCTGGCAGGGGGAAACAAAAAGATGAGGAAGATGCTGGACTCTGAGTCCAATGCACTTTCTCTCTGCAGGCTGCCCTAAGAAGCGCTCTCTTTCCTGGACCATGAGCCTTGGGACAGCTCTGGCTGTAGGACAGGGGCTGGACGCTGCATGTCTGCCCTGGACATAGCACAGGCACCAGCTCTCGCCCTGCCTTGCCCTAGATAAGTCAAACATTCCCAAATAGCAAGTTTCTGACAGCCCAGCTATCTGGGCTTCACTGCATGCATATGTGGGGGGTGTGCATGCTCACACTGTGTGTGTGCTTGTATACTCATACTATGTGTGTCCATACTTGAGGGACAGAGTGGAAGCTGGTAACGATGTGGCCTTGCTTGTACCCTGGGCAGGGCATCACCCTCAAAGCAGCTAATTAGCATGAGGTGGGGGAAATAAGGTAGTTAGTGCCTTGCCTAAGCAGGCTAAGAGCCCAGAGCCTTGTAAGCACCACACCCCCACCCTTCCACCTAGGAAATTGACTCCTGACCCCAGAACAAAAGGGCAAAGTCCTCCAGGACAACAAGGGGACAGCACCCAGGTCCTCTAATCTTTCGCATTTTGTTTTGGTTTGGTTTGGGGACCACTCCCTGTAATGCTCAAGGGTTATTCCATACCCAAGGACAAGCAAAGGGGTGAAGGTTGGGCTGACACTTCTAGGGAACTTGTTATTTAAGGGGCTATTGAAGTCATTATTTAAGTCAGGATCCCAGGAGGAAAAAGAATCAAAATGTTCAAAGGACAACAAATTCTTCAGAAGACTTAAAGCAGTGACGACGGAAGCTGAGAGAGGTCTGCCCTGCATATGGATGAAAGAAGCAAGGGTGCCAGAGACATGGGGGAAGCAGAAGGAAGACCCCTACTTTCTCTCCTGCCTCTCAATCCTTCCACTGGTTCCTTTGGCCAAACCCCTAAATGGGGGGGAAAGGACTGACTGACTTCTGGCCCCTGGGGTCTGGAAAAAATGAAAAAATGTGGCCAGTGACAGTGACTACCATTGTTTCTCGGCTGTATGGTTTAAACCTTTGGGTGCTTGGACAATTCAAAGAAATGGATAGGAATACAGTGAACTTCTTGCTAATAGAGTTATTAACTCATTCCAGTTGATTAACTGGAAAAAATCAGAGAAACATGTTCATGGTTACAGCTCAAGTTTGTGAAGGCATTCTTATGCCTCAGAGTCAACTATTACAAGTAGCAATATTACTAATAATAGTTGGAATAGCTGGAATGAATTGTTCCACCAAGCTGGGCTATAACCACAATCACGTCTTTGGAATTATTAATAGCAGCCTAACACTGGCCCCTCTTCCTCCCAGACACTTAGAATCCTCAACATCACTGAGGGGGCCCTCAGACAATAGACGAATCCACTATGGCCACACCCTATCCCTGGTCTTCCAGATGGGACAAGCAGGAGGTGCTTCCTCCCCAAATGCCCAGACCACCCATGGAGTCAGGAGTTGCTGGAAGATCAGGGAAACAGCCCCATAGACCTCACTCATGGACCAGGTTTCAAATGACCAGCACAAGTGTTCCCCCTCTGACAGTCAGAGACCCCAGCCCAGCCCCCACATGTCCACCCACATCTATACACATCCACATGTATGTGTCTCCATGCATCCACATGAGTATATATGCGTCCACAGATATCCATGTTATCAATACATTTGACAAATATCCTCATGTTTCACAAACTTCTGCATGTCTCCACATATATCAATGCATCTTTGTATGAAGTCTTACCTATCCATGTCTCTGCATACCTCCCACATATATCCGTGTATGTCCACACACTTCAACATGCATATCCATTCACAACCACATGTGCATATCCATGTCTACACATGCAACCACATATCTACACACATACACAAATACCTATGTATCTTACATATATACTCATATCCACATTTCCAGATACTTCCAAACATAAACATAAGTGCCCACACACATTTATACACACCAGTGTCTCCACAGATATCCACATGTCTACATATATCCATACATATACCTATGCATATATCTGCATCCCTTGTCTCCACACACAATACACATACATATCTCCATGTATGTGTATTGTAAATGTTTCTACATGTGTCCACAAATATCTATATGCTTCCATACACATCCCCACATCTGTACACATCTCCACACATATACATGTTTCTATATGCACTCACACATGTCTACCTGTCTCTAGTCACACCCACCAATACCCGCTTCCCTGTGTGATCTGGGTGGACATACACTCCTGCACAGTCCCAGGCTGCAGGAAAACTGAGAGCCTCTTCCCAGGGCCTGGAGCCAACAAAACCAGCACTTTACATGCCCTCAGAAAACACACATTGTCCACATTTGGTGGAAAATTAGATCCATGCCTATACACCCCAAAGATTCTTGAAAGATTTTTTGATGTCCCGGCAGCCTTTGGGAGCAAGACTGCCTCTGTTGGCCTTTCTTTCCTCTCCCTCCTTAGAAGCAGCAATGCGTTGCCTTTTGCTGAGGATGGTGCAGAACAGGAGAGAAAATGTTAAACTACAACCATTAAACTGACAGCATTTTGATTCTTCATTTTTTTCTTTTTTGATAAATTTTGGTACAGTCCATAGGACCCCGAAGGTGGAACCCTCATAGATGCTTCCTGATGAAGGTGTGCCAGGGAGGCAGGTGGCAGTGCTTGCGCAGCTCACCCCACTGAGTTCCCAGCTGGTCCCCAGCGCTACTTTGCCACCTGTTGTCCACATGGTGGGTGCATTGAATTTTAAACTTTCAGGAGCCTCTGGTGGCCTTTGCTACACATTTACAAATGCCCTAAATTGGGGCCAGAATGATAGTACAGCAGGTAGGTTGTTAGCCTTGCATGCTGCTGACCAGGTTCAATCCTCAGCATCCCATATGGTCCCCCGAGCATCGCCAAAGAGCAATTCCTGAGCACAGAGCCAGGAATGACCCCTGAGAATTGCCTAGTGAGACCAAAAAGCCAAATAAAAACGTCCTAAATCACAGGGACTTTCCCTAAAATGAGGTACTAACTTAGCTATGACGCAGAAATAGCCTCAATGCTCATGGATTATGTCACCTCAGGGCTGTCACCCACCTCGCTAATGTCTCTCTCATCTCTAAAGTGGGCCTTTTGAGATTTCCTACACTGGGGGTCTAACTGAGGATGAAATCTAATGAAGAAGAGAAAATACTCAGAACAGCATTTGGCCCCAGAGCATGGGTACACACGTGCTAACCTTGTACCAAATGCTCTTTCTCTCATGCCTGAGTCAAGCTTCCAATGCTCTCGGGCTTCTCACAAATGAAATGAAGGTGACAGCTGATGCCCAGCACTGTGGCATGGAATAGTGTATGTTTAGTGCCTGCTTGTGCCTGACATAGAGTAGGTGCTTAGGAAGGCAAATTCCATACCCGTGCTTCTGTTTGGTCCTTTCCCATCCTCCATGAAATGGATTCATGCCATATGGGAGATCAGTGATATTTAAACATCTCCAAAACACTTGGCATAAAATAGCTTACTTGGATCTAACACAATTACTTTTCAAGGACCTATGTAAGAAGCCCGCCACCATGCTACTATACTAGGTGAGATTCAGTGTGGAGTGAGGGATCCTTGCACTTCATCACCACCTCCCCAGACACACTTCCACATACATAACTAGCAAGAAGAAGAGGAGGTAGTGGCAGAGGAGCAGGAGGAAGAGAGACGTGGAGGAAGAAAAAGCTCATGATATCTGAAGGCGGGTGTCAACCCCTGCGTTCTCTTGCCTCTACCTAGAATTCTCCACTAAGATTCCTCTAACTTATGCCTTTATTGGTCAGGGGAAGATGCAAAGTTTTCAGGAGCAGAACTTCCTTTCTCCCCTGGGGTGGCCTTACAGGCTTAGTGTTTCACAGGCACAGTGGAAGCCTATTCCCGTGCTTACCGGAAGCTGTCAGAGTCTGAGTGTTTGTGTCCTCACCAATTTCTATGTTGAAACCCCAATGCCTGGCATGACATTAGTGTAGGATCAGCCTCTGGGAGGTGCTTAATTCAGGGTGGGGCCATCCTGAACTGGATTAGTGCCACTGTGAAAGACCTCCAGAATTTCCTCGAGTTTCGTGGAGTTTCTCTCACGGTGTCAGGAAACAATTGGGGTGCTTGAGGCTGGAAGAGTGGGTAGTAAGAGGAATAGGGATTCCTCTGGGGTCTCACCCGATCCAGGGCCTAACCATTGACCACACCCATAGAAACTTCAGCTCCTAAGGCTGGCTTTGCCTGAATTGAGCCACCATTGGGGCTTTGTTTCCCTAGAAACCATTCACTCTTGCTAACTTGCGCTCAGTCTTGCTCCGCTAGTGCTGGCTGGCTGATGGCAAGTCTCACGCCCAAGCACATGAGTTGGTAATATGGAAGCCAGGGAGGCAATTCCAATTTTTAGCTATCACCAATGAGCTGATCACTATGAAGGCAATGAGCGAATTCCGTCCTTTGTCATGAATCCATGCAGAAAGAACGGACTTTGGAGAAGCCTAACACCAGGGTCTGGGCCATAGTCTCCCATCACTGGACTGAGCAGAAAACACTTGGGAACTTGGGAGTGGTGGTGGAGGGGGCATATTCACACCAGCTGTGAGCACCTGGTAAACACAGCACAGGGTCTCAACCCCTTCATCAATCAGGGGATCTGGGGCAGGAAGCCAGGCGGGTATTAAGCTCAGCGTGAGAATGGCAAAGGAAGTCCCTAAGCCAGGCAGAATCCCCAGTCCCCTCAGTGGCCCTCCCCACAGTTTTCTGTCTCCAGAGAGGCCTGGCAGACTCTGAAGCTGCTCTTCCTGTCTGGATATTGTCCTCCCTTGTTGTGTGTGGACCTTAAGGTATCCCCCTGCTACTAAGACTATACAAGTCTCCTAAAAATCTTTGTTGCGTGTATCCATAACTGACTTTGGTCACAACTTTGCATTTGTCTTATTCATAACAAGATTTCCTCAAATCCTTTGGTAAGCAGGCAGAGCTTGCTTGGGTTCTTACCAAACCTGTAGGGGATGTGGCATAGATTAATCCCATCCCTCATGGTTTCAGCACATGGGTGCTAGGCGCTGTCACAAGGCAGGCAATGTGTAGGAGCTGAAAGAAGATGAGAGACAGCAGAGCCAGCCTCTGGGGCTCTGCAAGGTGCCAACAGTATGTATGCTTACATACTTGTGCAGTTTCCAATCCCACCACCCCCTATTCCCAGTCTCCAGGGGTGTCATGAGTAGAAGTTATAGGTGACATTTGCAGACCTCAGCTCTCCTTTCCTGCTGCAAAGGCCCTCACGACTCCCATCAATTGGGGACTTTGAGCACAGACCCTGCCCTGTCACTCTAGACACACAGCATGAGTGAGGGAAAACCACCTGGTGCTATGCAAATTGCCATTATGCAAGATTGATGGATGAATAGCACAGCCTGGCCTCATCTAATATTGAAAACACGCACACCAACATCGGATACTATATGAGATGGAGCATGATAAATATCCCATGCACGAATAGGAGCACGCCTGCTGATCCACCACCTCATCGTTTTTGCTGCTCCCTTGTCTTGGAGCCTCTTCCCAAATCTGCATCCTGTCATTCAGGCTCAGCCATGATTCAGGCTCCAGATTTCCCATTAGTCTTTCCTGACTACCTGATTCAAAGTGGACACCACCAAATCTCTCTCCTGACCCTGGTCTCTTTCCTCCCCCTCTATGAGTTGTTGGTGTTTCACTCTCCATCTTTCACTTATTACAGTAAGTACAGTGACAGGCAGGGGACCTTGCCTTTCTTATTTATAGCTCTGCTCCTGGCATGTAGCTAGCACGAAAGAAGCATTCATCAACATCCAAAGGAAGAATAGCATGAATGATCAGTGGGAAGAAACTCATCAAAGGCCAAGAGTGCAGAAAAGAATTCTTGGAAACAAGTAGGGCAGACAAGGTCCTTTTATGGGGGAAGGAGCAGGGTTTGGGGACACGCCCAGTGGTGAGGGGGAAGGGGCATGGCTTAGGACATACCCAATGGTGAGGAGGGCTTACTCCTGGGTCTGTGCTCAGGATCACTCCAAAAGAGGCTTGGGAGACCATATGTGTTTATTGAACTAGGGTTGCCACATGTACAGCAATTATCTTATCTCTCTTTAACTGATAAGGCCTTTTAAGCAATATTTCTTAGCCTTTTCCCAAGGACAGCCTTACTAGCCTTCTAGTCTTTTTTTTTTTTTTTTTTTTTGGGTCACACCCGGCAATGCTCAGGGTTTCTCCTGGCTCTGCAATCAGGAATCACTCCTGGCGGTGCTCAGGGGACCATATGGGATGCCGGGGATCGAACCCGGGGCCAGCCGCGTGCAAGGCAAATGTCCTACATGCAGGGCTATCGCTCAGGCCCCAGCCTTCTAGTCTTATTTCCTTTATATGATCTCCCTGTCCAACCTGTTGGCCCTCTAGTCTTGTGCTGTGGTTCATCTATCTATCTATCTATCTATCTATCTATCTATCTATCTATCTATCTATCTATCTATCTATCTATCTATCTATCTATCTATCTATCTATCTATCTATCTATCTATCTATCTATCTATCTATCTATCTATCTATCTATCTATCTATCTATCTATCTATCTATCTATATGTGTGTGATGGCAACCTGTAGTACCCTTGGAATACTCTGGAATAACCACATACTCCAAGTCTCGAGATACTGCTTTGAAGAGTGGATTGCTTCAGGTCATCACATCATGAAAGGAAAGAGGGAAAACCACACATGGTAACTAGGATGATGGTGCATGTAGGTACAGCTAGAGCAAAGGGAAAGAACAAGATTGAGAGCATCCAATGCTGGTTTATATCTGACCTCCAAAGGAAGTCTCTTTGGGGCTTAATGGGAGGGACACGCCCTTGTCTACCACTTTAAAAAAGGCAGATGGGGCCAGGATTGCCAAGACAGGTAAATGGAAAGGGGTCGAAGACTGGGCAGACTCCTAAAGTTGTGACTACAGTGAGGATGGGGGACTTGAACCCAGGTCATGAAGAGAAAAACAATGAAGGCTGTATCAAAGGGTCTTCATCCAAAGAAGATTTCTGCCTGCTCAATGATGCACAGCTGTGGATGGAGGGAGAAGGAGCCAAGTCTTGAACTCAAACATTCTATCAGACTTCTAGAACAGGAAGTCCATTCACTCTCCAAGGGCACCTTGCTAAGCCCTCCAGGAACATCCAGTCTAAGAGAGAAGGAACAACAGTCCCATGTGTGAAGGACCGCCACTCGTCACTTGAAGACAAATAGGACATCTTACAGCCATGCTCTCTGTACAGCAAGAAGCAAGATCAGATTGCTTTTTGGGGGCGGGGTCACACCTGGCAATGCTCAGGGGTTACTCCTGGCTCTGCACTCAGGAATTAATCCTGGTGGTGCTCAGGGGACCATATGGGATGTCGGGGATCGAACCCAGGTTGGCCGTGTGCAGGCCAAAGCTCTACCTGCTGGACTATCGCCTCTGGCCCCAGCAAGATCAGATTGAATGAACCTCAGTGAACTGAAGACAGAAATGCTTCACCTGATGACCCCATAGTGAAGAGGAAATAGAATTATTAATAAAAAATGATTTTTTAAGTGTCATGACCACAAAGAACAAAACATCCATGTTAAAATTTCATCTCATTTTGAGAGCTTTTTTTATGGAGTGATGGATGACCTCTTAAACCAGAGGTCATCCTCCTTTGGAGGTCAGCTCTTGTTTGGGGGAAGGGGAAGATACACTATCACCGAATCTCAGAAATGGTGATAGTGGACTCTCAACGTGGGTCCTCTTAGTTGACGAGAAACCACTGGGCACATGAAAGGAATCCACGAAGCCCATGATAACTAGGCTTTGATGGTTCACCACACTTCCACTGGTCTGTCTTTCCCACCACTGGGAGTCTTGCAAGGAAAATGAATAAAGGAGCACAAATGGACAGAGTCTATGCTTTCATACTCACTGCTTTCCTGGTCTTCACTCCTCTTCTTCCAGCTTACATGCTCCCTGGGCACCTTTCCTTATCTATCTATCT
This sequence comes from Cryptotis parvus, assembly GCA_021461705.1. Taxonomy (NCBI): domain Eukaryota; kingdom Metazoa; phylum Chordata; class Mammalia; order Eulipotyphla; family Soricidae; genus Cryptotis; species Cryptotis parvus. The sequence goes on from JAJIBD010022486.1 coordinate 224,882, forward strand.
ATCTATCTATCTATCTATCTATCTATCTATCTATCTATCTATCTATCTATCTATCTATCTATCTATCTATCTATCTATCTATCATCTATCTATCTATCATCTATCTATCTATCTATCTATCTATCTATCTATCTCTTGTTGAGCATCATGATTAGTGTGTATAAGCACTGTGTGCTGAAAGTAGGTAAGGGAACAAACATGACAACCTCTCAGTATCTTTTTAGTTGGGTATCCCTCTTAAGCCCCAGTCAATACTTGCCCATTACCTGGAAAAACCCCAGAGTCTACACCCTGCTGGGTGGTTGAGATTTCACTGAAACTCAGGTGTTCCTGTGAACCCTGATTGTATCTGGACATGCCACGAGCCCTTTAATCAATATTTCCAGACTCCATTGGTGCCCTGTTCATGCTTTCTCCTTTCCATCTCCTGGGAAGGGTCCTCTGATGCCCTGGCAGTTAGACCCACCAACCCTATATTCCCTTTTCCCTGTTCCTTCCCTAACCACTGGGGATCTTGTCCCCTCCTTCAGGATGGCAAGTCTCAATCCTTTACCACTGATAGCAAGTACTTTCTCTTCCTGCCCGTTCTTTGCCTTGTACTATGCCTATCTGGCTACTCTTTATCCTTTGAGCTATTTCACTAGATGCTTAGACCACACCAAACCACCATACTTCTCCTAGAACCTCTGGGAGAGTCTGATGCACTACCTAAGCACTACCAAAGAATCCTGTCTACCTCCAAATACCCTGTACTCAAATTGTCCACTTAATCTTTATATGTGACACAAGTATACACAGGTCTAAAGAAAACAGAATCAGATAAAACCAGTGTGCACCTCACCACACTGAAGCTAAGGTAGGGATGAAGAGATAGCACAGGGGTTAAAGCACTTGTCGTGTTTGCATCCAATTCTACCTTAGTACTTTGACTCAGTTTGATGCCCAGCGCTGCATATGGTTCCCTGAGTACCACCAGAAGTGATCCCTAAGCACAGAGCCAGGAGTAGCCCTGCGCATTTCTGAGTATGACCCAACCCTCACCATCCCCCAAAAGAGAAAAAAAAAGGTGCATGGTCAGTGTAAAAAGGGTGCTACATTAGCAGAATTAGAGAAATCTTTCTGGGTTTCTGGTGCTAGAAAGAATCCCTTTGAATGTGGGGATTATCAAGCAAGACTCTAGCTTATAACGCATAAGAGAATGAAAGACATACCATGTATTCAGTTCCTGGCACTGCACATGGTGCCTTAAACAGCACTATGAGTGATCCCTAAGCACAGAGTCAGGATAGCCCCCTGAGCACTGCCAGCTATGGTCCCAACCCCCAACTCTCCAAGGAAGGAAGAAGGAAGGAAGGAAGGAAAGAAGGAAGGAAGGAAGGAAGGAAAGAAGGAAGGGAGGGAGGGAGGGAGGAAGGAAGGAAGGAAGGAAGGAAAGAAGGAAGGAAGGAAGGAAGGAAGGAAGGAAGGAAGGAAGGAAGGAAGGAAGGAAGGAAGGAAGGAAGGAAGGAAGGAAGGAAGGAAGGAAGGAAGGGAGGAAGAATGGAGGGAGGGAGGGAGGGAGGGGAGGGAGGAAGGGAGGGAGGAAGGGAGGGAGGGAGGGAGGAAGGAAGGAAGGAAGGAAGGAAGGAAGGGAGGGAGGAAGGGAGGGAGGAAGGAAGGAAGGAAGGAAGGAAGGAAGGAGGGAGGAAGGGAGGGAGGGAGGAAGGGAGGAAGGAAGGAAGGAAGGAAGGGAGGAAGGGAGGAAGGAAGGAAGGGAAGGAAGGAAGGAAGGAAGGAAGGAAGGAAGGAAGGAAGGAAGGAAGGAAGGAAGGAAGGGAAATGTCCAGTGTAAGCAGAGGCCACATCAAAAAGCTGATACATCAGTGGAATTAGATGAGCCTTCAGAAACCCTCTGTATATGGGACTTATCCAAACAAGAACTTGTTTTTAGACAGTCATAAGATGCACCCACTGCCTCTGAGACCCGACAGGCGGAAACTCCCAGAGACCGAGGCCAGGGTGCGTGGAGGCCACCCAGGGGAGCTCTGAGGAGGGAAGGGTCTGACTCACAGCCCACCCCTGTCTAAATATGCCACCGAATCCTGCAAGTAGTGCTCAGGCCCCAGCAGGCTGCAGCTCAAATGACACGTCGGAATCCCCAGGCCACTGCATTTTTCTCACTGCACCGAGCTTGGGAAGTCTGCCCGGCCTCTTTGAAGTCTGCTCAGTGCAGGGGAATGTGTGGATTTTCTGGGGCCTCTGACAATATGGGGGGGTAGATAAGACCCTCTTGGGCTCAAGTATCAGGAGGCTTTCTCTGCCTTACAAACTTTGCTGGGAAAAGAGAGAGAAAAGTCATGCCCAGAACAATGTTTCTCAACTGAGGACCATGGGCCTGTCGCTGGGCCTCCAGGATCTATCAAGTGAGCACAGGTGAAAAATCACATCAGTGGGGCACACTGACATGAGATGGGGGGGCAAATGGTAGTCTAGAGGGCCCCAGGAACGAATTAAGTCAGAAGGGAGCCACAGTTGGAAAAATAAGATGGAGACACACAGAGCTAGGTCATAAAGAGGGCAGGGAAGGTATCGACTGTGCCAAAGTACTCCCCCTAACAAGGATCTGAAAGGAAGGATTTCTGCAGGGGGTGAGGCTGGTAGGCTCTCAAGCACTTATCTCCAATCTGTCTTTATTCTCCAACTTCCAGTCCCTGCACCAAACATTTGTTCCTGTCCCTTTGTACCTTGAGGGTTACTACTACCAAAAATCTTATGCTAATACAGAATGAACCACAGTCAAAGGGGGTGTGGGGTGAGCAAAAACCCACAGGGATCTATGGACATGGTACCGATTTTAGTGAGCCACTTCGCCACAGCGCCGTAGATCTCGTCCAGGATAAGGATAACCACCAGGTTGATGATGACCGCCGTGGCAGTCACTGTCACCCGGACGTTGGAGCGTGTGGCCTTGTTGAGAGACAGTGCAGCTTTTGTGGTGATCCGATACACAATGACCCCAAAGACAATGGAGAAAGTGAGGGCGATCTGTTGAAGAAAAGCAAAGGAGAGTCACACGTTAGCACCCATGATTTGCTCAACCCACAGCTACCCAAATGGGGGTTATGTGCCTGGACTACACATTGGGGCTTAGAAGGAAAAGCAGAGCCACTAAATACCTTTGCAAATTCACAATGCAATGCATTTTCTAAGGGAGAAAAGCTTCCTTGTTTCTCAGAACCAAATGGGGTAGAATGCACACAAAAACACAAATGATGTCATCATCAACCTGGTGGTCATCCGACATGAATGATGGAGACATCAGAGCAAGCAATACCCCTGGTGAACTTTATGTCCTTCAGGAACTTGCAAGTCACCATAGAGAAAAAAAGAAACCACCAAGCGACCTCCAAAAAACCCCTGAGCACAACTTGCCAAAAAGAGCAAAGCTGTAAACAACACTGAGAACTCAGAAGAGCAGAAACAGTGGGCGAAGCAAGCCGGACTAAAACCAAGCCTCCAGTGAAAGGAAATAAGGAGGACCACAGAGAGGGTGTTGGGCCAGAATGAGATGAATTGGATAGGGTGGGTTCAAGAAAGCTGATAAGAGGCAGAAAACCATAAAAAACAGGAAGAGGAGATAAAACCATGAAGTAGAAACTATTGTACATCTACACAATGGAATACTATGCAGCTGTTAGGAAAAGTGAAGTCATGAAATTTGACTACAAATGGAAGGACATGGAAAGTATCATGCTGAGTGAAATTAGTGAGAAAAGGACAGTTATGACTGCATTTATTTTGTGGGATATAAAAAATATTTTGAGACTAATATCCAAGGCTAGGCAAAACAGGGTCCAGGAGGACCTGTCATGGATTGGAATCTACTGCAAGTGTGTGAATGGGCAGAGGTTAGGTAAGCTTAGAGAAGGGATCAGTCTGCCAGTAATAGTTGGAAATGGTAATGCTAAACTAGAACTGAGTATTGAAGGTAGGTAAAGGGATATGCATGATAATCCCTCCGTGTATGTACTGCAAGCCACAATATGCAAAAGAAAGAAGAGAGAGAGAGAGAGAGAGAAGAAAGGTGCCTGCCATAGAGGCAGGTGGGGTGGGATTGTGGAAGGAAACTGGGGACCTCGGTGGTGTGAAATGTTCACTGGTGGAGGGATGGGTGCTGCAACATTGTATGACTGAAACCCAATCATGAACAGCTTTATGATTGTCTATCTCACGATTATATAATAAAATTTAAAAAAAAGGAAACCAGGAAGTGAGTTGTTTCCACTCTCGATCCTCATGGGGAACTGGACCCTGCTATAAGCACCTTTCACAGACTAGGCTGCTGCTGACTCAGGTTTCTCCCTAGGCATAGAAGTTTCTAGCAGCTGAATTCCAAAGGAAAGCTTAGGAACCCTTGAAGCCCTCTACCCCTGCCCCATTTTCTTTCTTTAAGAATTTAGAACCAAAAAAAAAGAACAACAACAACAACAACAACAACAACAAAAAAAGACCTAAGAACAATCAGGTTCTTGCTTGGACCCTCTAGGCCTAATAATAACTCCTCCTCCTTCCCCCAGCCTCCAATTCTCTGCCATCTCCACCAAGGAAAGGTGCAGATGCAAAAGATGCCTGGAGTGAGCCTCTCTACAGGGCCAAGACGAGCCAGGGAGTTGCTTGGAGCAAAAAATCTGCTCAGAGTAGAATTCTAAGAGCCTTCTGCCAAGGCTTGTCTTCTTACTTTGAATTCAAGGAGGGGTGCGGGTAGTTACAGTTCCTTGAGGAGCGAAGGAGGAGTCACTGACTTATAGAGGGCTGAAGGGAAAACATAGAAAGTCAAAGGGCCCAGACACAAAGAACCTCTCTCTGTAAACCTCCTTCTGCACACACACACCCCCAACCACCCACACACACACACACACACACACACACACACACAGAGCAGAGTGGAAGGACACAGGAGGGCGGGCACTCTGGCTTGGACAGTACTTCTCTAGCAGTGAGGAATGACCTGTTGACCTTCTGGTGGGCTGTGAGAGGGGAATGGGATGCAGATGTGTCTTCAGATGTGCCTGGGGGTGCTGCAGTCCGGGGCCAGCCAGGGGCGCTCCCTCCCTCTTGATTCCTTCACAAATAGTAATATTTGCCCCATGGGCCAGTGGTAGGAAAAAGATGAGGTAAGGGAATACAGAAAAGCAGTATTCTCTCTCTCTCTCTCTCTCTCTCTCTCTCTCTCTCTCTCTCTTTCTTACACTCATATGTGTCAGTTTGATGGGAAAAACACTGGAGGCCCCTCTTCTGACACAGGTGGGGTGGAGCAGCAGGAACCCCAGCCTTCAAGACTAGGGAAGCGGACCCGCCATGAAGCTGGAGAGTCGGGACATGACATCACCACTCGCCAACAATGGAGACATTTTCACTTCCTGTTCCTCTGGGGATTGTCTCTGCCAGACATTAAGGGCCTGGAAAATGTGGTGTGAGATTCTTTCCCCAAAAATCACTTTTGCAGTGAAGACCGGGTATTGAAGTTATTGATGATGGGGGTGGGAGGTGGAGGGTTAGGGTATGAGAGAGAAACAGAGAGAGAGAGAGAGAGAGAGAGAGAGAGAGAGAGAGAAACAGAGACAGAGGGAGGGACAGAGAAACAGAGAGGGAGAGACAGAGAAAAACAGAGAGAGGGGTAGAGAGAGACTGAGAGAGAGAATTTGTTGCAACTGCTGTGGGTAGGGGAGAGGGGTGACTAGGAATAAAAATTAATAATGACCAAAACATCCTTTGCTGGGGGATCTTGGGGTGGGGAAAAGAAGTGGGGATACAGGCCTTTATTCCCTTCCAAGAGGCCAACTGCAAGGTTGGAGAAGGAAGAACAAGACTCGTGTCTGTGGATCAAAGTGTGCTCCAGGGACCAACTGCACCATCTGGGAGTGTGGCACCTACTCGCACTGTGCAGTCTGACTCTGCACTGACCGGTCTCAGACTCACACTCAGCACATTTCTTCACCTACATTCGGAGAAGCACTTACTGTTGGAGTTGCGTCTCCTGCCCTCCCTTCTGAAGGCTCCCATCTCCCACCTGCCCCTCTCCAGTCTTCTGGGGCTGTCCTTTCCTCCCTTGACTTCTCTGGTCTTCACTTTCCACTGCCAACAGTGGGTTTGGTGCTTCTCCTTCCACATTGTCCCTGAGCACCTCGAGATTGATAGCACACAGGTTAGGGGAGTTTACCATGTCCCAGTGGTAAGACTCATCTCTTAGACCACATGCAAGTGAGGAAAATGTACCCATGGATGTGCTCGAGGCCATAGACTACACTTGTTCTCCTGAGTCGTGGGGACAATCAAAGAGTTTTAGCCTTTGGGCCAATTCCTGTCCAGCCTGGGACCTGCCTAAGGAATGAGTCCAAGAAGCAGCTGTGTCGTTGGTTTAGGGTCTAAAGGACACAGCAGGGCATGGCGGACTGTCATCAGCAACAGGGAATCCATTGAGCCCTCTCAGGATTTTGCCCAAAATACAAATTGAATAGTACTGACCCTTTAAAAAAAAAACAAACACAAGGTATATCTCTGACTGATGCTCTGTAGAGACAATTCAGGATTTGATTCAGGTTCTATGGTTCCAAGATCTACCATTCCCATCCTGGCACGAGAACTCAGTCTCCTGGAGCTAATGAGATACTTAATATCACTAGTTGGGTCACATAATTGATTTTATTCCTTAAATGCCACAATGGCTTTTTGGAAGATAGCATCACGCCATCTATCATCCATGTTTGTGAGCAGTTTCTCCAACATGTCCAGAAGTGGGTCTTGTATTGTGTTCACATACACTGCCTCCTGTCTTCTCATGTGCCTTACACATATAAGCTGTTTGGCAAAGATGAGCTGATCTTTACTTCTAGGCAATCAATATCCCCCGGCACCTAGTCACAATATCATGGATCCTGT